>JASGCC010000108.1:0-47500 GCA_030067915.1 Hydractinia echinata | reverse complement strand
TATTGAAATAATTTCCGTTTCTGTAACTTGAGCCGCACTGGTGTATGCTCAGCGGCAGGGTTAAAAAAGTTGATCATAAGTGGGAACGTAACGTACTATTTGCAGAATATGTAACTATAGCTAGCTATGTTCTTTTGCTGACTTTGCTAAACTTTATGGTTCTTGGTTTTTGGTATAAAATTGCCAGAGACAACAAATTTTGTGCACAATTGTAGCTAGAACAAGCTATGTGACGGGACATTTCCCAGAGAGTAGAATTATCTCACACACTGTGTAGTATATGTAAAGCTAGCTATCTATATATAGCTAGAAAATCTGTCTGAAAGAATTTTTCTATGCTAGCTAGCTAGCTATTTTGCTGATTTTATGCCAGCAAAAATAGGTAATTTTATGCTAGCAATATTGGTAGTTTTATCCCAGTTAAGTAGTTAATTTTATGCTAGCTTTGTAGCTAGTTTTTTTTGGTAGCTTTATATAGCTAGCTATGTTTGCTCCATTCTATAACCAGCTGTAAAAGTCTTAAAAAGCTAGCTATAGCTATATGCTATCTAAGTTCTGTGATCATTCCAGCTCAGTCGGTAGTTTTATGCTAACTAGCCTTACGTGTGACTGAGAATAAGAAAGGGTTCATTACATGTAAAAAAAGAGTGATATACTAGCTGGCTAAACATACCTTTTCTTCGTTTTCTTGAACAAGCCCTTTCGTCGGTTGCGATATAGCTTAGATTAACGAAAGTTTGAGTTGGAGGCGGTATGTGTCCGAGAAAAGGTCATGTGATATTAGTCAAAGTGAGTAATGTATCACGTGGCTAAAAGGTGTAGGCAGATTTAATCTCAACTGGAAACGGCACCATTTACGCTTGGCACCATCTTTAAAAAACAACAAACACTCCATCGCTTTGCTCCTTGATAAGCACGTTGTCTCGCTTACTATAAACTGTACTAAAGAATGACCACATTAAATTGCTGGATTACTGTGATGTTTGAATTTTTATAATTCGGATGTATAGGGACGAAAACCTATAGAAATGCTATATACTCTCCACCGTACCTACTTTTCTCTTATATTTGGCTTATTTAATGAGGAAATGGGCTCCACTTTGCTCCGCAAAAAGAAGCAACATTTAACATTTGTTTGTTTATTTTTAGAAATCAAAACAAGCATGGCTGCTACTGCTACTAGTCTAGTACAAGCTCAAAAACGAAAACCAAAAGGTTTGTTTGTGTTCTTTTAGTGTTTTTTTTTAGTGTTTTTAAATAGCATTCTTTTAGCAAAACTTTGCTATGCAAAATAAGTGTTTTTTATTGGTGTTAAATCGAGAATAACATAGTAGCTAGTTAGCCAGCTATAAACACAAACATATTAGTAGCTAGCCAAAGAAATATCAAAGCTTTCATTTTTTTGCTTTGTAGTTTTGTCAATATTTATAAGTCACTTTAAAAATTAAAGTTTTAAGGTAGCTATTGCTTTCTTAATTTGGATTTTTATTTTTAGCATGTTTTGGACCAACGAACATGATATCATGTTATGTAGGAACGTTCTACTTGTGGAACCATATTCCTACAAGGTAGGAACAAGGGAGCGTGGAAATGCCTGGAATTTAATTGAGTCGGAATTGAATAAAACCACTGAACCCAAGTTTAATGTGACCAGACATCACTATAATTTATTACTGGAAAATTTTAAAAGAGAATACAGAGAACATGAAAAAGCCAGTGGTATAAACGTGGAAGAAAGTGAGCTTTATGTTTATTATTTGACATCACAGAGAGATCACATGAAGCTAAAGCATCGTTTGACAATGAGAACGATGTGAGAAAAAAGTCTCTGGAAAATGAAAAAACTTCTGCAGTCGAGCAAAGAAATAGAGCTATGGAAACATTAGGAGAAACTAAGAAACGAAATAATGAAGAAAAATCTGAAAACCCTAAAAGACAAAGGCGAACAAGTTCAGACACCTTGGCATATTTAAAAGAAAAATCTGAACAAGAGTTTCAGTTACGTGAAAGAGAATTGAAAGTAAAAGAAGAAGAAACCAATATGTTTAAAACCATGTTCCAGATATTCATGGACAAAATGAAAAAGTGACACAGTTAGGATAGTTGGTTGCTTGTTTTTGTTACTTCTGTTACTTGTTATTTGTTCACATTTAATGTTACTACTTACCTATTGAGAAATACACACAACTTTAACAACAGCATAAAATTGATTTCAAAATTGTCACTACTGTATATACATTTTCAAGCATCATAATACTAAAGATACATTTTTAGTGTATTTATATATATTTTATAAAGTTATTTAAAGTATTTTTACTGTAGATATATAGCTACTGGATATATTTTTACAGATCACGTTTTTAAAAATAAAGTTTTGTTACTGAAAATACTGTCTCAATTCTGGTGGGTCAAGTCCAAAAAAATCAGTTGTCATACTACCATATAAACAGGTACGGGCATTCTTGAGTAACGCACAAACTATATACATTTTCCCAACACAGCTTAATCCAACTTTCAGGGTTTTTTTGAAGTCCATAAATGCAAACCAGTTAACAATGTCACCAAATAGCCACTCTACAGAGATTCGTACTTTACTCATGGATTTATTAAAATCTTTTTGTTGTTGGTTAAGAGCTGCATTACAAAATGGAGCTTGTAGCTGAGGCCTTAGTGGGTATGCAGGGTCACCATAAATACAAAGAGCTCTTCCATTCATATCAAGTGAAAATTGTTGTAATTGTGCATAGAATTGTGATTCAGCTAACATGGTACTATCATGTCTCTTTCCCTCAACAGGTCCATAGAGATTTGCTATGAGCCCATTAGGTGCTGCCACTGATTGGAATTTTATGGAATGAACTTTCTTGTGTCCATTATACAGTACCCTTTGCATTTGACCTGGCCGATCGACAAAACCCCAGCAGTTATCTAGTGCAGCTCCTTTTCTGTGTATGACATCACAAAATGTTTAAGCACTGGCGACGAAGCCACAGTTGATTCATAGTATCCAGAAGGTGATGGAAATTCTCATAAATAAGATCATAAATATGATTCGAGATATCATGCTAAATTGAGGCACAGGTCTAGCATATCTTGGTATCATGTCTGAGTAACGACATGGATAGGCAAAACGATCTAAAAAGATGCACAGAGCTTCGATACCGTTTATTTTGCATTTATTATAAGTTGTTATTTCATCAGGAATACCAAATATTTCTTTCAATTCATAAATGTCATTTTTGTGGAATCTGAAGTCACTCCAACACTCTTCGTCACTGAGTGTATCCAGGTCAAAGGGCTGGTAATTCCAATAAGGATAATCTAGATTTTTTGATGTATTAAGATCATACAATAAAATAAACTCTTCATCGTTAATGACTCTGTTTAAATTGGCCAAGAATAAAGCTTCCCTAGCTTCTCGAAAATTTGCCATTTTGTTTGTTTACATTTAATTTGGCGCTCTCCCGTCTACCATTAAAACTTTTTCCCGCGTAACGATACAATTTCTTTTAAGACGGCGACGACTTAAAATGCCGTCCTCTTTGCTTGCCGTCCTGTCGCGTAAGGTCCCTATTAACCCGCCTGGTGACTTACACTGTACTTGGACCAAAATCTATATCGGGATGATAACAACAGTGCACGGTTTTTTTGTAGATAAAAAAAATTCCTATATTTCTTATTTTTAGTTAGGATAACCACATGATACATTCACAACTCGTAATAAATAACATAGATAATATATATACTACAATGTCTAAGTTTTTTTAATCCGGCAAGAAAGCACAACAAAAAGCGAAATGTTCGAAACGCACAAAAATCATGAATTTGGATTAAATAATTTACATTTCATTAGAGGATAGGTTAAGAGCTGTCGTAATTAAGAATGACTATAAAAAGGAAATATATACTCCCCCTAATCTACAAAACAACTTAAGGTGGTTCCCCTAGAAAAAATGTCTAAATTTCAAGAATTGTCTTTTACCTGTTTTCTGACAGCAAATTCATCTTAGAATACCGTGGCAAGTAGTGCTTATGACAAATTTAGGTTTTTATTGCGCATTCTGCCACTTTTTCCAACCAACCGCAAATATAAGTGCATAGCAACGCCCATAGCAACCATTTTCGCATTTTTAGACAGCTTTCTTGCCCCTCCGTCGATGTTTAATTCCTTGCAATAGCTAGATGATACTTTAGGGCCTCCTAAGACAATATATGACAGTTCTGAATATTAAATGTGGTGTTCCACACGCAGTCAGAAAGCTGTCTTAACGATGCACCCTCCGAAGTGAACTCGTCAGAGTTTACTCGAAGACTAAAGGTTTTAGGTATTTGGTGCTTTTCAGGTCGAAATAGTGCTGCCGTACACCTTTTGTCGATCCACGGGTCAAGAATGTCCATAAAATAATCTTTAAACAAGTTTTTTGCCGTTTAAGTTCGGAATCCACGCGAAACAAGAATTCTCAAGATCGAAGCACCCACGCTTTACAATTTCTTCTGTGGATGCAGGCATTAGTACCACCTAGTGTTTAAATGAAACCGATTTTCAAATCGAAGTTTTGTCTTTCAGTTATTTTGTCGAGATATTGCCTGTTTCGCCCTGTTTTAGCTTTTCTGTCGTCCAAAAAATACCGCACCAGTTCTCTGGAAGACGAGTCAGCCTTGCGAAAATGCGCTTCGCTCAATCCATACACGTGACCCTTGAGGAACAAAAGCGGCCAAAAAGGCGCTTGAAATAACACATGTTATTCAGTTATTTGGTTAGGCGTCGAGCAGCAAAATGTCATATTTTACCTATACTTCTCCTAGCAACGGGTAACCATGGCAACCAATCAATGAAATTTTTGACTTAATTTTGTCGTACCGTCACATACTATGATATCCTCATCAAGTATCTTCAGAAAAGACAATCCTCTGCGATATAGTTTTTTTCTAGGGGTACCACCTTAATGATTTCGGGGCATCTGAAGCTAACTGCTTCGTCAGCATCTGCCACCGACATTTGTAAAGAGATGATAATTCGATGTCATGTCTCAGTTTCAGGTGTTTCTTGAGAAGACTTGCTGAAATACGAAGAACCGCATACATGAAAACCCACTATCTCCGCACGCATTTTCTGTAAAAGAACATTTTGTCAAAGTGAACATTTAAATATTCACTTAAAAATGCGTTTAAAAAAAGCAAAGAATAGTTACGTTCTATTTAGTTTGTTCTGTAGATTCTAAACATAAGTGCTTTCCTTTAAAATCAATTCATTGCACTATGTATTAAATAGACTCGAGTTTCTGTTTGTGTGCACACACAAGTGACCAAACAGCACATAAAAATTTGACTTACCACACCTGCATTACTAGAATTATTTCTAATGTATTCATCCACCTCATCAGTTTCATTTAAGTGCGTTATTTTCAGCTCAATAATTAATTGCAAAGGGGAAACTTTAGCCATAACAAATAAGTCGAGTTTAATGTTTTTCGAGTATTATGTAACTTGATGTAAGTCTCCCTTTCCGAGAATTCTTCTGATAGTGCGGCTACCATGTTTCTCGGATTACGTGTTGTCATTGGGTCTCCAATTCACGGACCCACGACCGTCGCAAGGCTATATCTATGGAAATGAATGTCAAATAAGGTTAGTAGTTCGAATAAAGTTTGATTAGTCTTTGTACTAGAGGCCATGTTGGCCGGACAAGGGCCATCCAAAAAATATTTCAAATCGGGAAATAAATATTCAAATCGAGATTTAAATATTCAAATTGTGAAATATAAATATTCTAATCAAGAAAGAAATATTCAAATCGAAAAATAAGTCCAAATCGAGAATTTAAATTAAAAGCATAGAGGTTATAGTCATGTTTTGTTCTAATTGGGGAGCCGAAATTGAAAATGATTGTAATTTTTGTTCAATTTGTGGGCATAAAATTAGTGGATTCTGTCCCATTACAATTACGTAATTCTGATTGTGAAAAGGAGATAATTCATAGTTATTTAAAAACTGGGTATCGCTACCAGGCTATTGTTATGTTTCTTCGCCTTTATCATGATATCACCATCAGTGTTAGAACACTCAAACGTAGACTTCAACAGTATGGCTTTTGAAGAAGAGGATTCATATTTGCAAGTAGCGAATTAAAAAACCTCATTGAAGCTGAAATAGAGAGCCCAGCTTCAATGCGTGGTTATCGTGGTTTATAGCATTCACTTTGAACAAATTACGTCATAATAGTTCCCACTGTTATGAACATCCTAAGAGATGTTGATCCGGAGGGAGCTAAACTGAGAAAGGCTCTCCGCTTATGTCAGAGAAAACACGCTTCTGCTGGACCAAACGCTTGTTGGCACTCGGACGGATATGACAAACTTAAGCCATACGGCTTCCCCATACATGGTTGCATTGATGGCTTTTCAAGACGAATACTATTGCTAAATGTGACAAGATCAAACTCAAATCCTAAAGCTATTGCAAACTGACTGTGACACAGAAAATGTGCTAGTGGCATCAATACAAAGTAGACTACAGAGTTCTTCCGATGCGCATCGTTACTTGTCATCAACTGCGAACATAAGAATAGAAAAAAGGATACACCGCTTGGTTAATAAACTTTTTTAAGGACATGGTATCAGCGGAAGAGTTTATTCCTGGAAATCACTTAAATATGGAACTCTTTTGGTATGTATTTCCATATTTGTTACAATACGAACATGATCAGATTAAACTTAAGTGGAATACTCACTATATTAGACGAACAAGACATGATACTATTCCTGGGCGACCAGACGAATTGTTTTTTTTACCTGAGTTAACCGGAGATTAAAATCATGGCAAGGAGATTATTGAAGAATATAGAAGAAGAACATTTCATAGACGATGCGTCTGCCATTATAAATGCGACTGACGAAGACCTCGTGAAATACTTTACATATGTTGTAAGAGAAGAGCGAATACATTATCCCCAAAGGATTGGCGGAAATAGGGTAGAGTAATTTCTTATACCATAGAGATATTGAAATAAGCTGTTAACAATTACAAGTATATTTCTTGAATGTTATTTTTTTATGTTTATATAAACAGAAGAGCCTCTTAGTAATGATTTAGCACAGCAAAAACAACATAAATTTAGATGGTAATATAAATAACAAAACATTAACATCTAACGCTATTGGTTAAAACTGACACATTTGTTATGTCAGTGTGTTTTTTTAGAATGTCCCAAAATCTAATTTTACATTTTTGTAATATAAGGAGCATTTTCGGAAGATTAAAGGAAGATACATTCTATTTTAATAATTGGAACTTCTTGGCAGAGGAAAAACATTTTTCTTGAGCCAAAATGTTTATCTTAACGTTTGCTACAGCGTTTTAAAGTTAGGAGACACTGCAGGAAGATTAATTCCATTTTGAGAATGGAAGAAAAATTTTAAGTGGCATAATTCTTCAGCCAGGCAAGATGTGTTTACGAAAATTTGCCAGTGCAAACTATTAATGTATAAAATTTCATTGAAATTGAAAAAAATCAAAAAGAGCACTAGAAGAAGAAATATCCCAAATAGGAGGTTATTAGAACAGAGCTGAAGCTTATGTATTCATAGTTGCTCATCTAAAACTGGGTAGTTCTGACTTGCAAAGAGTGAAATAAAGGAAAGGTATAATCGAAAACTCTCATCGACCCAATTTGGAAGAGGATATTTCATTGCATTTAGTTCATACATAGAAAGAAAATAATAACACAGCCAGCTGGGAAATCACAATAAAGCTTTTTAGGAAGATCATTTGTAGGTATCATTTGGGTAGGGTTAAGAGTCATTTCGGAAGGAATATTCCATTTCAGGCGTAGGTTGATAATAATTGAGTGCCGTGCATACGTTGGTGTCTGCCTGGCAACGAAAGAGAGGAACACACAAGTCCAGTTTCAAATATGAAGAGGATATTATCTTCTAAATGGATAAAAAAGTATAATCCTTGATAATATCTGGTTGATAGCTACTTTTTAATTGATTATTCTACAGCAAAATATATTCTAATGAAATCCATTAAACACTTCGAGCTAGCTTAAACTCTGTGTAACGGAATCATTCTTCATTTCTTGCTCTTAAACGTTACGAATTGGTTCGTTTATTTGCTTCAAAGTTTATTAAGGCGTGCCACATTATGTGGGGTTATTTTAAACGTTTATAGTTTCATTGTCGTTCTAAATAATTTCAATTGCTGAAAATTCGGATTTTTCTTCCCTGAATGCTCCTGAAACCCTTAATTTAATAAAAGACCACTGATGAAACATAAAATACAACGAGAGAAAAGATTTTCACTAAGTCAATAAATTGTAAAGTCAAATAGTCTGATACTTGAAGTCAGACTTACCACACTAGTTTTTCCTGGAACACTCCTTTCAAAAGTGCTCTTCTTCAAAGTGGATTTCAAAAAATTAACTTAGGGGTTACCAAGAGAGCAAAAAAATATAGTTACTATAGGCAAAAACTCAATTAAAGGCATTTGGGAATGAATATGTCTTTCTAAACTTTACACGTTATTTTTAGTAATAATAGAAACATACAGAAAAAGTTCCAGAGCCCCATCTTGCTTTTCGATCAAGTTATTTAAAAGAGCTTTTTTTAAATTTCCAGAATTACATTTTGAGACATTCCAAAAAAAACATCGACTTATCCTCGCATAGCGTAATTCGGGGTAAGACGGGTCGGTGAGGCAAGACGGGTCAGTAAAATAAAATATTATTTCCTGCCATCATGGTTCGGTAAAATACCGTAACAGACCCGTTTTTGTATTGTTATATAAATAAATAAATAAAAATCATGCTACACCGCTACAATAACTTTGCGGAACGTTGTCCTGGTACAAAAACTTGCTTGCAATAACATTCTTCGGAATACTATGGCTCGTTCGGGAAATGCAAAATGGCGAAGATAGTTTTGTAAACGGATGACATGATGTAGCTAATCGTCTACTTATGGCCTGTAACACTAACTTTCATCGCTGTTTGGTTCATTTTGATAGTGTTCAATCATCTAACTTGATTAGATTTACAGCAAAATCCCTAAAACGGGTTCCTAAGAGCCTGATTATATGAGGCGAGTTGGCTCGGTGTTGGCTCGCCACATGCTCAGCATGATAAAATTAACAGCTCGGCATAATGGCAGATCACTACTAAAAAATATTTGACATTATATGAGGTGAGTCAACCCGCCTAGGCGAGCTGGCTCGTTTTTTCAACCCGGGACGGGTTGCTTAGGTGGGTTGACTCGGTTCATATAATATCACTTTGCCGAGCCAGAGCCGAGTTGAAAAAGAAGATGCGCATTGCGGTCCAAAACAGAAGAAAAACAATAATGGCGAAGCAGCTGACAAGAAGTTTAAATGTAGTCAATTTACATTAAATTTGAAATATAAACAAAATACATTTAATACATTTAAAACATAGACGTTAAACGTGGAAGGATAACAAGTTAACACAAAAAGTTTACATTACAATGTTCATTCATTGTTGGCTCTTGAATCGAGCGCGGCTAGTTTGATATCTGTACTCTCCGAGAAAACTGGATTATATGAAGTACGTGTTCCTCGTATACATGTCACACAAGCTTTAATTAGTGAAAAGTTCAGTTTTGTCTTCAACCAACAACTCACTAAAGATTTTGGTAGTTTTCTCTTATTGGACAGTAATTCTGCAGCACGAGAGAAGAACCTGCTGCATTCGCGAGACATTCCACCATAACATGAAAACACAAGTGGTGTGAATGAACCGAATTCCACATTAATGATTCTCTCATTATAATGCCTTTTCTTCTCGTTCTCGTTCTTTCTGTGAACGGCATCGAGAGTTTGACTTCGGTGGCATTTGGCTAATGGGTTAAACACCCTCACATCAGCGAACGCCATTTGCCCCCGAATCCAAAACCCTCTTGCTGACACATCAGCACGCACATCACCTCCAGTCAGCGTTGATAATTTCCGAAAAGATTCACCAGTTAGTGGCTGCAAAATTGGTTCTTTCGTCACTTCTTTGCACGTCTCGTTAAGAATCTCAGCAGTGATATCTCTAATATCATTGTGTCGGCTGATGACAAACCCACCTCTTGGGCACGTAAAAGCATGCTCTACGTTGAAAGCAGCACCACAAACGCACACTGTTGGTAATCTTTGGAGAGGAATTCAATATCTTATGTTCAGTGCATCGCGAAAGGACTGTTTATCAAGAGCAAATCCATATTCTTTCAATGGCAATGATGTCAGCCAAATGGATGATCCATTCTCTAGGGATGCTTCTAGCGACTTTGCTTTTTCGAAAGAAGACACAGATTCTTGTATTTTCTTCAATTCTTTCTCGAACTTTTTCCGTTTCTCCAGTTTGATTTTATTCTTTTTAGCCGACATATCGTTTTTACGAACGAAGCTCGAACTTTTGATGTTATAAACTGTTGATTCTGTTATTCGTCTTGAATACATATACTCATCGTCTCTCATTTTTGATGGAATTATAATTTTGGAGGTAGAGAAAACAGTAACCGTTCCTGCGCATTGAATGAATAATCGAAAGATAAAAAGATGTTTTATGAAATTATCAATGGCATCATCAAGTGGCTTCAATAGATTCGAAATTGTTGGTACAGTTCTCATCACATAAACGTATTTATGTTTAAGACCATGGCAGAAGGCAGCGTAGGCTGAATGAGGTTGTTTTGTGGCTATATGTGATAATAACCTCAATTCGTCACACCATTTCAATACTTTCTTTTCCACAAACGATTCAATGAAAGTCTTTTTACCGATTGCCCCTCCAAGATGTCGATTTCCTTCAGTTGATATTCTGATGTTCGAACCAGAAAAGAGTCTTTCTGCTTCACCGAGATGTTTCTTCTTTTACCACTAACCATGACTTTCTCTCGTTCACGAAATATCCCACAAACTCGCCATGTTGTAAAATTCGATCCCACCATTGTCTCAGTTTTTTAATTGTGCCTATCCCGGTCAAATCGTCTGCGTAAGCTGACTGGATCAAATTATTTTCGTCTGTGAGATCTTTTGTAGACATAAGCAATGGCATTAACCCGATGGCATACATGGCCATTGCAACAGCGTCACCTTGAGTTGTTCCTTCCCGGGATGCTATTTCCTTCCCACCAACAACGAAAAGTCTAGCGGGTTCGCTATAGAAATTGGACAGATATGTAGCAATTTCTGGGCAGAGTATTTTGGAGTTATGGAGAAGAACAGCTCTATAGATCGTGTTAAAGGCATTCGAAGCATCTATTTGGATGAATCCTTCAATTCCATCTTCTTGAAACAAATCAGCAACAGCGTAAACAGAGGCCTCACCTTTTTAACTGGTCCCTGAAGTAACAATGTTTTATGCATAGGTTGTGCAGCTGGATGTTTAGCGTGAAGACATTCCATTGTTTCTTCCGTTAGTTGGAGGATGCCATTATTTCCTTCTCGTTCCAATAGACGAATCGCTGGATTAACCTTGCCAGCCATCATTAAACGAGAAAAACGTCTTGATAATTCTTCGGGATCGTTATCGTCTCTTTTCCTTCGTTCTTTTCGATGACTTATGACTATCACTTCATCTAACAGTTCCTTTATTTTTCGCTCTTTCCATAATTTCAAACGTCTAGTAAGAGTGGCCTTATTTTCAGATGTTGTTGATTATCAGATGTCAACAATAAAGTTCGCATAATCATTAAGACCGTCAGGCAAACGTCGTGATTCGGAGAATTATCCACCCATTCATTGATCAATTTTGTCATTTCTCGGATGAAATCTTTTCCAGAACTATTTTTTGGAAGTTCAAAGAAATCTTTGTTCAAATAAATGATGTTTTCATACGCATCCTTTACTTGGCTTTTATAATCGTCAACCAAACTTTCTGCGTTGTTATCAGTGTTCGTATTGAACTGTATCGCAGCTTCCGCTCGGTGCTTAGTTAAACGTTGATGTTGTTGAAGACCGCGTTGGTTCTTCAATCGTTTTCCACATGTACACGTTCTTTCTTGATTTTGTGGTTCTGCGTCATTGTTCGGCTGAGTAGCGTTCAATATGCGTAAATTACAACCTCCAAGAGATGATGCCATAATAATAAGTAACGTAACTGACAAATGATAGACGGGATAAACGAGTTTAATCTTCTTCGTGTATAAGCGTCTTTACGCAACGATTTGATATAGTTTCGTTCCCGTTCTTCTTTTTTTTTTTAAATTGCCGTTAACAAATCACGTCCGCCATCTTTGAAGTCGTTATTTAGAACTTGTGGAGCAGATTACGTTCCTTGATGGTGTATCTAACGTTTTAAGAGTTTCCTTCATTTTGTTAAAATGACAAATACAGAACACCTATGATTTAGAATAACAAACTATTGGCGACCAAAATACTTAATGATAATTTTGATTTAATTTCGCTTGTTTGTTTACATCTTGCATCCGCCCTTTTTAAAAAAATACGCGCATTTTTTTTCAACCCGGCAGCAGTGTTAGGCCGTGGGCCAATCCGTCTTAAAAGCTCTGAAAAAAAGTTTCGTACCCCAAATCTCGGGACAAAAGTATCTATATATAAATTAACGATTTTAAACATGCTGAATTCAAAAATAAATGTTACCAAGCTGGTAACCCTGCAGTTTTCGAGAAATTGAGCATCAAAAATACGTTATTCGTGTGTTATCGTGTTTTATCGTGTTAAGTGCTTTTTAAAGTATTTCTTTGTAATATATAGTTTAAAAAATTAAAAAATACATGTAAACACAATATAAATATTAACACACACTTTAAATTTTTGTACAGCCTTAAAAAACTAGAAAAAACTAGGTAAATATTTAATTATCGGGTCGTATCGAGAACTTTTCAATGAACTGAAATCTCCAGCGTCCCTTATCCCAGTTTTTTATTTTTTCTTGTACCTAATATGATTTTCATGTATATCGACTGAAAAATACAAAAAGGTCAGTAAGTAGCTTAATTATAAGTAAAATGATCTATTGGAAAATGCAGATCGTGTGTTATCGATATTTAGTAAAAAACAACAACAACGTTATTCCACTATTTCAGCGTTTGATGCGTCAATATCTGACTCATCAATTAAAAAGTCGACGTTACTAAATTAACATCAACCTCATCATCGCAATCTTCTTCGCTTGATTCTGCGATATCATTTTTTCTGTTCTCGCATTTAATGCATTTACATATCTTTGTACATGAGAGTTCATTCTTTAAACATTTGCAACTTCTTTTTTGCACCCACTTTTGCATCCACAGCTGATCAATTCTTTCATCATCTCTACAGCACAATCTGTATCCATCCAATCTACAAAAATTTCGTCGTTTTCAATGTTCCAGCCATGATTTTTTACATCAGGAGCATCGACCTGAGATAGACACCTCTTCCAGATATAAGCCTGAAAGTTTGCGCGCTTTGTGTGTTTTTGCAATGCATCGAACGTCGGTGGCAGTAATTCTTCGGCAAACTTGCCTTGTTGAAAAAGTTCCACTCGAGCTTCATTACACCGTTTCTTACTGCTTCCGTATAATGAGCATACGAACTCTTCAACTGTTGAGGCGTCAAAACATTCGCTATCCCCATTACAGCCGATTGCGTGTTGAAAATATATGTTTGTATTAAGGAATTGCCAGCACTCTTGCTTCCCCTTGCCGTAAAAGCAGCTGGTGGTATCGCAACCTTGAAGATGAGTTAAAAATTAAAAGTGTATTTATATTTTCGAGTCACTACACTCTTTTACGAACATTTGATTTTTTGCAGATCTCGATTAGCTGTTTGTTCAATAGTCATGTCACAGGGAACAGACGAGAAACCATGTCGACCTTGCCTCTGCACAGTCCAATTGCTTTTCACTTCTTCAAGCACACCTAGAAAGGTATATAATATGATACATAAAAAGCATTAAAATATCTACGTACTTGAAAAGTGTCGATAGAGTTAACAATACCTGGATGTGTTTCTTCCAATGATTTCATTTCAAGCCAATAGGTTGTGAGATAGCGAGAGTAATTGGGTCTATCGTAGGCAAAGTACCATGGCAGCATGTCTCTTATCGTGGCTATATGAAGATCCCAGTTGTTTGTCCTTGTGGCCCTTACGAACAGCAAAAAGACACCCTAAACAATTGCAACCGTTTTTTGAGTTATTGGTACTTAAAAGATCATGATACAAACTAATCCACATACTATAATTCCCTGCGTATTTGCACTTATATTAAATGGGCTTTAGTGCCAATGCGTCTTAACTTACTTACCAACCATGTCAATGTAAGAGCTCCAAAAATCAAATGTTGGATTAACTTCACAGCACTGGTTCACGAAATTTGCGTATCTTTCGGAAATCAACTCCATGACGGGTGACTGATAAACTTGTTCAGAGCTTAAAACGTTTCCGCGAAATCTTTCAATGAACGAACGAATATGTTCTTCTTCTATATCGTCCAACGAGCAAAGAAATGCAGAGAATCTCATACGTTCCAATGCTTCATACAACACTTTGTGAACTGTAATACAACGATTCTAATGCTTCCCACTTACTATCCCATTAATGGAACTTGGACCAATAACATCCGACTCGACAAGAATATCCTACATTTGAAAAAATGTGTGTGGAATTCCATTTTCGCACACAAAAATATTCGAAATATCGGGTAAAGGAAGATATACAAATAATCAAATAACAAATGTTAGTTCTTTCCACAATAAATTTTGATTAATTATTGTCAAAATATGCAGTTACTATTGTACAAAACTTTTGGTTTGTGCGGACATCATCAATGAAGTATTAATGTTGAATAACAAACCTACCTGGAATCCAGAATTGTTAAATATTTTACCAATTGTACCACAAAACGACATAATTGCATGAAATGCACCAAGACGAATGATAAGTTTCACTTTCATTTCATCATCTTTCCATCGGATATGTTGTACCTTTGCATATATAGCTTGGTCACATACAACAGCCAAGTAACGATTTTGTAGTTCATCAAGCATTTTCAAACATTTCTTCATGAAGGTGTAGAGTGTTGCATACTCGGTTGGAGAAGCATCAATGATAGGCAGATAAGTGATTTGTGACGGTTCTCTTGCTGGATAAATTAGTGTGTTATATCCTGTCCAATCTGGTAAAAAGTCACCTTCAGCAAATCCTTTGAGAAGAATGTACAGAAGGTCTTTAAGTTTAGCTTGATTGATTTCATCAGTTTTACTATTACTAATGTCAACTTGGTATTGATGGGAGGAAGGTGACTTTTTCTTCATGATAGCATATTCATCAATAATTTCATTTGGTGCATTTAAAGCTTTTCGTTGTGTCTTCTTTGTAAATGTTTTTTCAATGACAGGGTATTCTGAAGGATTCTGTATGATTATCATGTTTGTAATATGCGTTTGATATTTTGCTTCTTCTCCAAAGTCTGCATTATCAACAACCACTGTTGCAAATTTTCCCGGCAGTACAGTATTAGGTAATTCTTTTGATGAGTTTATTGACTGTTCAGCTAATGCAGTGTCATGTCTCAGAACAGAAGAGTGTGAAACACAATGTCCAAATCCATTTAAAATCCTGATAAGACGTTCACTACCAGTAATCTGTCGAACAGCCATGGCAAGTGCCATTGATTTTGGGGTTGGATTCCGTCCATTACTTTCGTGATATATCAAATCCTGTGCAATAGCCATTACAACATTCTCATCTTTGGTCAGTTTTAGAATTGTGTAATCATCATCTGGTGAGTCACTTTTACCAGTTGCCCATGCAACAAAGTTATACACCAACGGTGGTATTGAATCTTTTACAGCATTTATATTGAATTCTTCTGATGTAGGTGGCCATGCTTTAGTGAATTTTGGAGCATTTCTCAATAACTCACGCAAATTAAGAGCAGTCAAGTACAACTCACGTTTAATATTAGGTTGACACCGTTGATCATTGATGATCTCTGTTAAAAAATAAGACAGTATTTTTATACCAAAGAAGAACTATACACTCTTCATAACAAGCCTGAGGAGTATAGTAGTTGTAGTATATATGATTATATACTACAACTACTTCTACTGTATTTTCAAATATACTGGTAAAAATTAGCAGTTTCTAATTATGAACATATTCTTTTTCTTTCTTTGACCATAGCTTAATTTTATGTATAGAAGAATAACAGACTGTTTAAGACTTCATTCGAATTCCACAAATTTTTGGCACATTTAGCAACCCTAAACAATATTACCTATTTCTTTCTGATTATAAGTTACTAAATTCTACTGGATATTTTAAAAACTGCTTTCTTTAACAAAGTATATATTACATCTATTTACATATATATATGCAATGTTCTGCATGGAATGGGCCACCCAGCATTATGCCCATATTACTGTCACCAGACATTACGTGAAGCCGAGCGAAGGATTTGAACCTTAAAACCATGCAGAACTTACCTTCAAAACTTTCATTTACTTCTAACTGACTACATCTTTCTTCAACTTGACTAGATGATTGAGTATCTGTTTCCATAACTTCTTGTTCGTGCAGCAAATCTCCAGCAACTATAACTTCATGAAATACTAACTCACTACTATTTCTTACACTTGGTCGATGAAAAACAATATGTGGAAAACTCTGTTGTATACGGGCCTTTAATCTCTCTGATTTGTAGTTGGAAGCATCTAATTGCTCTACAGTCTGAACAATTTTCACAAATCTATTGTGCAAATGTTTTAAAAAATATACTTTTCCTTGATTAACTAACTTTTCGTTGATATACTTGTCACAAAACTTCATGAATGATTTTTCATAGATCAATGTTTTCCCTTTTTTTTCTTGTCCACTCCCCAGCTTGCACAGTATACCACTATAATAAATTGTTGCATTAAACTATAATATCAGTTTTTATTTTGATACACATAAAACAATTCCACTTTTGTCATTCAAAACATCACATTCATATATGTAAAATGACTTAATTAGAACATATATATAAAATAAATACCTATCTCCACGTTTTTCTGCTGCATCTTTTAATGTGTGTTGATTTAAAGTTTCTACATTTGACAAGCCAAACTTTTCGTTGATATACTTGTCACAAAACTTCATGAATGATTTTTCATACATCAATGTTTTCCCTTTTTTTTCAGCCCAAAGTATTTTGGTGTAGCTGTTGTAACATGGCCTATGATATCTTACTTCCAATGCCACCATATCTTGTCCACTCCCCAGCTTGCACAGTATACCACTATAATAAATTGTTGCATTAAAGTATAATATCAGGTTTTATTTTGATACACATAAAACAATTCCACTTTTGTCATTCAAAACATCACATTCATATATGTAAAATGACTTAATTAGAACATTTTTCTGCTGCATCTTTTAATGTCTGTTGATTTAAAGTTTCTACATTTAACAAGCCAATTTTAACTCTCTTGCTATTTTGCTAAAATAACATATGCATAAATATAATATAAACTTTGACAGAGTCTTTGTCTAAAAAAACCCGAAAAATCCCCCGAGTTCGCCCTCATATATGCAAAGTTTTTGGCAAGTTGGCACCCTCAACATGCATAATGGAGCTATTAAAAAAATTTCGCCATCATTATAAAAATTAATATACAAAATAATCAATATAAGCACTTACAGATTTATAAATAGTTTCCTTGTTGCATATAATACATACTGCTGGTTAAACATGACCAGACTTTGCACCAACACTACATGTTGATGGCTTCTTTACTGATGAACGTAGATGTTTGACTGACACAACATCATTCTAGGTCAGTAGGTAAAAAACTTAAGGAACTACTTTTGTCAAATAAAAATAAAAATGTATAAGCGAAACCTAAGCCATTAAGGCTTATTTTAACAAATTTAACATCAAACATTAACTTATTTTTCACACAGAAAATCAAAGAATTTAACAATATTTAGTCTTCCATGGCTGGCTTGTAAAAAAATTGTATAACCACCTAGCTAGGTATTACCTACGATGGCCCCTATGGCTCACTTCTCTTCTTGATAAAAACACTTCTCTTCTTAGTCAAAACACTTCTCTTCTTTCTTCCGAAATATTAGATAGATAGATAGATAGATAGATAGATAGATAGATAGATAGATAGATAGATAGATAGATAGATAGATAGATAGATAGATAGATAGATAGATAGATAGATAGATAGATAGATAGATAGATAGATAGATAGATAGATAGATAGATAGATAGATAGATAGATAGATAGATAGATAGATAGATAGATAGATAGATAGATAGATAGATAGATAGATAGATAGATAGATAGATAGATAGATAGATAGATAGATAGATAGATAGATAGATAGATAGATAGATAGATAGATAGATAGATAGATAGATAGATAGATAGATAGATAGATAGATAGATAGATAGATAGATAGATAGATAGATAGATAGATAGATAGATAGATAGATAGATAGATAGATAGATAGATAGATAGATAGATAGATAGATAGATAGATAGATAGATAGATAGATAGATAGATAGATAGATAGATAGATAGATAGATAGATAGATAGATAGATAGATAGATAGATAGATAGATAGATAGATAGATAGATAGATAGATAGATAGATAGATAGATAGATAGATAGATAGATAGATAGATAGATAGATAGATAGATAGATAGATAGATAGATAGATAGATAGATAGATAGATAGATAGATAGATAGATAGATAGATAGATAGATAGATAGATAGATAGATAGATAGATAGATAGATAGATAGATAGATAGATAGATAGATAGATAGATAGATAGATAGATAGATAGATAGATAGATAGATAGATAGATAGATAGATAGATAGATAGATAGATAGATAGATAGATAGATAGATAGATAGATAGATAGATAGATAGATAGATAGATAGATAGATAGATAGATAGATAGATAGATAGATAGATAGATAGATAGATAGATAGATAGATAGATAGATAGATAGATAGATAGATAGATAGATAGATAGATAGATAGATAGATAGATAGATAGATAGATAGATAGATAGATAGATAGATAGATAGATAGATAGATAGATAGATAGATAGATAGATAGATAGATAGATAGATAGATAGATAGATAGATAGATAGATAGATAGATAGATAGATAGATAGATAGATAGATAGATAGATAGATAGATAGATAGATAGATAGATAGATAGATAGATAGATAGATAGATAGATAGATAGATAGATAGATAGATAGATAGATAGATAGATAGATAGATAGATAGATAGATAGATAGATAGATAGATAGATAGATAGATAGATAGATAGATAGATAGATAGATTAGTTACGAATTAGGGGAGATTAGTTACGGGATCGGGGAGATTTGTTACGCGCGTGCGCATTTCATATTTTTTATTGTCTATTCAAGATGAATGGACGAAAGGTTTGTTGTTGGCTCCGTTGGCTTTATTTATTAAGTTTATGGGTATTTATGTGCCTTATTTTTTTAATTTGTGACAATCTTTACCTTTTATAAAGCTTCCCCAATCTTTATTCTTCTAGCTATTCAACTAATAGCTTCACAAAGAATGAATTTTGGTTTTGCTTTACATTTTAGCTACCTAGCTAGCTAGCTAGTTAGGTCTTCTTACCATAGTATCAATAATTTTAGCTAGCTATGGCTAGATAGCAAGCTAATCTAGATAGCTGCAGCTAGCTATGGCTAGCTAGCTAGCTAATTGTACTTTTGATGTAGTTACAGTAGTGTTTATAATCGTAAGGCCACCATCAAAAATTTGTTATGTTCGCGTCCTGAAGACCCCGCAAAAATGAGTCGGTCGGTCGGTCGGGCGTATTTTTTCCCGGGATTTTCAGATGGGGGCAAAATTCGTTCCCAGGGCCAAAAAACAGTATAGCGCCACTCGACAGACCCTTTTTTCGCCGCCCTGTCTGTAAACTTGCCATGAGTACCCTAAAGATATTAATTTTTACGGGAATTAATTTTCGCGAGTTTTAGTCAATTTGGGAAAATTAGTTCTCACGAATTTTTTTTTCAAATATATATCGTTTGGATCAAAAAGTTTTTTCCGGGTTTTTTCCGACTTACCGACTCGGGTTTTTATTGCCAAAAGTGAGTCGGTCGGAGGACGCGAACATAACATATTTTTGATGGCGGCCTAATGAGCTAGCTAGAGGAACAACTTTAAAATTTCCCCTTTTTGAATTACTCTTTTACCATCTTGATGGCTTCACAGCTTTGTGGCTTTGCGGGCCTACATCTTTTATGGCTTAACACCTTTGTGGCCTAATGGAAATTTAATGTTTTCATTTAAAGAATGAAAAATAAGTAAACAAAGTTGGGTTGATCTACAAAGCTACAAAACCAGTGCCATGAGCCAGTCACCCCTTATATCTGCGTTTTATTGGTAATTAGCCTCACTAATTCCAGGCATATACCCTGTTAATTCTTTCCAGGAGGGACCACAAAAGTTGTTTATATAGTGTTTAAAGCTCTCATTTGAGCTACAGAAGTTTTTGTACAACTAGACAACAACCTTTATGTTGAGATCAAACCCATTAACTTTTTGACATAAGTCGCATGCTCTGTCGATTAAGCAAATATTACTGTGTTGGTTAAGGGGTCACTTGTAACTATTTTTGATTTTTTTAACGTCATTTATACACTAACTTGCGGGTTGTTAAGACGCTAAGAGGGGTGTGTAGGTCATTTTCTTAGTGTAAAAATGACACTTAAAAATCAATATGTGAGTGAGTGAGCGATTTCTTGATTTGCATTCAACAATTCTTACATCTATGGATTGAATTGTGACATAACCTTTTCTATATGGTAAACTATATACTTAAGTAAATTCACACCCCCAATTAGGTCAGATAAAACCTTTTATAAACTAAATATTTGGATAAAGTACTATCCTAGACAAAAGGGCAATCAAATAAAATCACGATTTCACCATGCCTGTACGACAAGGGCATAGACGGATATTTGTTTGTTTATTCAAGGTTGGACAGGCTCTTAAATTTTTTTTTCAGTGGTACAATAAATAAATTAACAAGTATTTTTTAACATATGTACAGTTTTTAAATTCTTAGATCATTTTTCTAATTAACTTTATCAAAAAGTCGAAAATATATAGGATTTTTGTGCTCCTATCAGTGTGTATTTTTAGGTTTTATTAGTGATTAGATATTTACTTTTGCTACACGAATAGAACAAATATATTTTTGAATATTCACACAACATTTGTTAGTGGTAGGCCATGTAGTGCATGTTTTTAGGGTAATAAATATACAACTTTTTTATTGCATGTGTTGACTTTGGCATCTAATGAATAACATTTCCTTACTACAAGCTAGTTAATGCTAATATGCAAAGTGTTGATACAACTCTTGGGAGAAGAAGACTCTAGAATAAAATTTAAAGCTATCCTTGTTATCTTTAAGAATTTTTTTTTTATCATACCACATGTTGAAGGTGTATTTTTGTAATTTACATGGCTAGTATGCAAAATTAATTCTCTCTAGAACAAAACTGTGTTACGCTGTTTCCCATTATAAATCATTGTAATTTAGTTTTGATAGTCATCATCATCATTCATCATTCTCGGCTTAACGTCCGTTTTCCATGCTAGCATGGGTTGGACGGGGTATATTAATGACCCTCTTCCAATCTGATCTAGACTGTGTTAGATCTAAACTCAACTTCCTCTGTATCAAGTCTGTCCTTATAACCTCCTGCCAAGTCTTTCTCGGTCTGCCTCTGGGCTTTGCCCCAGGAACTATCAAGTCTCTACACTTTCTTACCCAATTATCCTCCTCCATTCTTTCCAAGTGCCCCAGCCAATTCAATCTTCTTATCTGGATAACATCTTTAATTCTACGGAGACTTAGCCTGCTTCTTAGCTCATCTGAACTCTTTCTGTCTTTCAGACTGGCGTTACACATCCACCTAACCATTCTCATATCATTCCTTTCTAAACGGTCAAGATCTTCCTGCTTCACTGCCCATGTCTCACTACCGTACAACATAACACTTCTTACACAGGCCTCATACAACCTACCTTTTACCTCAACTGACAGGACTCTGCTAGTCAACAAAGGAAGTAACTCTCTGAACTTTTTCCAAGCAGAACCTATCCTGCAAGTAACACTTCTTCCAACACCCCCTTCACTGCCCAACATATCACCTAAGTAACAGAAGTTCTCAACTATCTCTAACGAGCCACTGTTGTACATCATTAAAGCTGGAAATACTTCATTCTCTATAATCTCACCTTTGCAACGCTTGCATACAAACTGAATGTCAGCTCTTAACCTTCCACTAATACTACTGCACTTCTTATGTACCCAATGCTTGCAAGTCTGACAAAAAATTGAGTTACTACCAACCCCTTTCCTGCAAACTCCACAAAGCCACTTTCCAACTACAAGGTCACACTTGGCTGCAATGCTACTAATCATGACTTTAGACTTTGCTGTGTTTACCTTTAGCCCTTTCTCTTCTAGTCCTTTCTTCCACTTCTCAAACTTTTCAACTAATTCTTCCATCGACTCTGCTATGAGAACCAAATCATCTGCATACAATAACTCCCATGGACAACCTGTTCTGAACTCCATCGACAGCGCTTCTAAGACTAGAACAAACAACAAAGGACTAAGTACAGAACCCTGATGTACACCAACATTTACACTAAATTCATCACTAAGTGAATCGTTAATCCTGACACGACTTCTAGCATTGCTGTACATAGACTGTACCATCGTAACTAGCCACTCATCCACACCTAATTTTCTCATAGCCCACCAAATAACTTTACGTGGCACTCTATCAAAAGCTTTCTCTAAATCTACAAAGGCAAAATAGAGATTCTTTCTCTTTCCTAAATACTTTTCCTGAAGCTGTCTGAGTAAAAATATTGCATCTGTAGTGCCACGCCCTGGAACAAAACCAAATTGCATCTTATCTATATCAATCCTTTCTCTAAGTAACTTATCAATCACTCTTTCAATAACTTTGATTACTTGATCAACCAACTTCAAACCTCTATAGTTACCCCTTTCTAATGCATCACCCTTGCCCTTGAAACAATTCACTATTACACTCGACTGCCACTCACTCGGAATAGCACCATCCTTTATAATCTGGTTAGCAAGAGCTCAACTAATAAGCTCAACTCCAATATATCCAGATGCTTTTACCATCTCTGCAACAATACCTGATACTCCTGCAGCCTTGCCAATCTTCAATTTCCTAATAGCCTCCACTACCCATTCTGTCTTGATCTGCATAGCTGGCCCTTCTACAACATCATCATCAGACAAATTATCCTCATCCCAATCAAACTCAGTGTTAAGCAACCTCTGATAATAGCTTAGCTTCTAAGTAAATATTTTTACTACCACCTGACTTCCACTCTTTCCAAAGTTTCCTCTTTTCCTTTATACACTGGTCAACCTCATTATTCCACCACCAGGTCTGTCTATGTCTAGCTGGTCCTTTCGTCCACCCACAGGTATCATCAGAAGCTTCTAGAAGACAATTCTTCAAAGTAGTCCAAGTACTTTCAACATTGTCACTATCACATTGACCATTGTGGGCTAACTGCTGAACTTTTGCACTAAATTGTCTTGCTACAATCTCTTCCTTCAGCTTCCAGACTTTTCGACGGGGCCTGTACTTTCCCTTGGCTTCTTTAACACTCTTCAAGATAATATCACAAACCAGCAACCTATGCTGGGAAACACACTCTTCCCCCGATATAACTTTCACGTCCTTCACCACTTTCTTGTCTGACTTTCTAACCAGGAAGTAATCTATCTGTGTCTTACAACCACCTGACTCATATGTTATCAGCCTACTCTGTCTCTTACTGAATGATGTGTTGCAAACCACCATGTCCGTTGCCATTCCAAACTCAAGCAATCTCTCCCCTTCCTTATTTCTGCTCCCAAATCCATAGCCTCCATGCACACCTCTATAACCTTCAGATGACTTCCCAACATGACCATTAAAGTCGCCGCCCACCATGACAAGTTCAGTGTCTCCAAACTTTGATGTGACTGCTATTAACTCATCATAAAACTTATCTTTATCTTCCTCACTGAGTCCACACTGTGGAGCATAAACTGACAGAAAAGTGACAATCCTATTACCTATCAAAAACTTTATCACTATAATACGACTATTAACACGCATAACATCTATTACTTTTTCTACCCACTTCTCTGCAACGAATATGCCAACTCCTCCATATCCATCACTATTACCAATCCAAAAAAGCTTATACCTTGCCCTCCTACCTTCCACAAATCTCACTGAAGCTCCTCTCCACCTGACTTCCTGAACACAACACATATCAACAGATCTACGTTCTAACATTTCAACTACTTCACCTGCTCTACCTCTCAGAGTACCAACATTTACACTAGCCATCCTCAACCTAGTGTTATCTACCTTGTGATGTGATAGCTGGGTAACGGTCTGACGATGCTCACACCTGACATCTGTCCTACCGTGCGCGACACCTTCACTCCTTAGAGTTCCAGCCCCGTTTACGCAGTTTGTCTGATCAACTATTCTTACGGCCATTAATAAAGAGTTTTGGCATTGTTTTACAGCTGGATGCCCTTCCTAGCGCCAACCGTTCACAGACCGGACTGGGTGTTTTTTAAAGTGACACCATCACTATGTGGCATTTCATGGGACTTCCACAATCGCCCCTTTAAACTAAGGTATGGTGGAGGACGTTCAACTCCTCTCTTGTCTCTTAAAGAGACCCTTCACCAAATAGTATAGTAAAGATATTTTTTAAATTCTTTATTTTAAAATTCCATTTTTTTAAAAAGTTTAACGTGTTAGCAACACAGGAAAGTAACGCATCGTGTAAAAAAATTGAATTAAAAGGCTGCCATATTACATATTTTATTAATATATATATACCAGGTTTAAGCCAAATTTCTAAAATATTTTACTTAAGTATTGCAGTTTACAAGACGGGCAGCAATCCAAATTGGCAAAAAGTTTAACTGTAGCATATGGGTTGCTTTTAGATCAATTTGAGAAACATAGAAAATAATTTTGTATTGACAAAGTATTTATACATCCTTTTTTTTTAAATTTAAAGTATATATGTATTTATTTCTTAGGGTTTGAAATATTTCCATTTAAGACATTAAGTATTGTGCATCATGCCATTCCACCAACAATGTATTCTACTAACCCAGAATATTATGAAATACTTGTTTTATATATATAATTATTCTTTAGATTTTATCATATCAATTATATCAATAAAATAATAAAAACATGTCTGTTATTAGCATTGCAGTTGGTGATGCATTAAAATCATTAAAGTATTGGATTGATCAGGATGCTGATGAATTTTCTGGTAAGCTTTATTTTATCTCATTCCATTTCTGGAAATCTGTTTGAATATTATCTTTTTATATATATACATTAATTCTCAGTAAAATTTAAAAAAACATCATCCACCAACTTGAATTTTTTTTTTCTGATTATGTTAAAAGATTGTGTGACATCATTTTCATTTTGTATATAATCTTTCTTGCTAAATAGTGAATTTTACAGGTTTACAAAAAAATTTTGAAGTGAAAATTTCAGGATGCATCAGTTTTTGTTTACCAAGTAGAGATAGTTACTTATTATTCACCTTTGAGTGAAGATTTAAGGTTTCACATCGCAACAGCACATGGCAATATTACTAGCAATAGATGTTCTTAGATAAACTATAGATTAAGACTAAATGATTCTTATTTTGTTCAATGTATTTTTGATACAACTCATGGATTGTGACAATGACAATTCTCCAATTGCTTTATTATCCTTACGTTTTACTCCCGTTTCAAACTATCCTTAATTATTATAACACTGCAATGTCAAATTCAAGTTTTTGTAAGTCTGAGTCTTTCACTTATATACCTTTGGCAACTTTGTTAATCTAAAATGCATTGAATTATCTTATCACAATTCTGTGATGAGTGTGCACCTAAAAAAATTTGGATAGTACATACAATCATTATGGATCTACGCCTAAATTGAAAACTATTGTCATTAACTGTATTATGATATATGTCATAAGATACAGTACAGGCTCAATATTTAGTAGATATAAAAAAAATCAATGATAAAGTTAACTTTATCATTGATTCATTATTTATTAATGTCAAAGTGTATAAAAGACACACTTAACTAAAATACAAAATTGATTTTTGGTTAACAGTAACATTTTGTTAGCCTTGTTTCATCACTTAAAGCTAATGTAAACCTATAATTTTCACCTAGAATTGTTTGTCCCCTTATCATTGATGATACCTGTGAATTTTAATACATAGTGTTATGCAATCCAATATTTATGATTATTAGATTATGTTCTCATGCTTTTTTGAACAGGATATTCTCTATGGTTCGTATCATTTTTCGGTGTTAAAAAAATTGTATCAATTTTACACGTGTGCTATTGCTCTAATTTTCTATATCGCTATTTGTGTAGTACCTTTAAAAAAGTTTTATTTTCCCTTATTTTCATTGATTGATTTCAGTTGAAAAGGTTGACGAATCTATGTTGAGTAAAATGGATGATATTATAAACAAGATACAAGACAAATCGATAACACAATTTGCAGAGTTGTGTGATAAATATATCCACCAAGTGCTGTTGGAGAAAAGACCAAATTATCGCCTTGATGTCTTCAAACACAAAGTAGTTGAAATTGATGGACAGAGATTGATGCCACACCATTTGATGTACCATAATGTTGAAAGTGGTTATGGTAATTTTAAAGACACCCAATTAGATTCGATGAAGGTGGTCCTTAACAAATTTGTGGACTGTGATAACCAAGAGAGACTTGTTGTGGATGTTTTGCAGTACATAGTGGTGTTATGGACTACTATTGGTTTTTGCGAAGTTAGCCCTGCAGTGGCACGTTTTTACCTGGCTGAGGGAGGTAAAGATAGAGGCAAAGAAGCTTATGACATGCTCGAACGGAGATGTAAGAAAACTTGTTGGTTTCAGTACCCTGTTGTGACTAATACCTTGGACCAAAATAGAAATCTACCCATGTCTTTTATGAGTTTGATAATCACTTGTTTGTAGTAGTGTCTATTTTGAAATTATCTCCACTGAAAAATTGGGAGGATTGCTATTACCTAGAAAAAGTGTCAACGTTGTTTGAGGGAATTGTACTTCTCAGAACAATTTTCGTTTTGTGAATTTGTGATTCTTTCTTTAATCGCCTATCACAGTTTTCTTTGTTGATTTAATACTTTATTGCTCAGAATGACACAAAAACAGTTGGTAGTGTTTGCTGTCATTTATCATTCTTTTTATTAGAAAAAGCCTGCCAAGATACACCACTATTACTGTGAAAATTTATATTTACTTAATGAAATTCTTTTATAGTTATGAAACGATCAAGTATAATAGCGACGGAAGTAAAGAAAAGGGAGAAGGAAAATGGCGTGAAAAGTGCAGAACAAGAGGGATCTATTAAAACAAATGTTGCGGTGGTAAGAACATTAATTTAGCTCCCTTATTATCGTGACGGACGAAAATTGTAAATAAATTATACGATAATATGTAATCATAAAGTTCTCAGCTTGCTGTGTAATAGCATACATCGATTTTTTTGTATGACCTATGGGCAAATTTTAAACAGATATGATGTCTTGACAATGTATTAATTTAAATTTAGATTTAACATAAAATCCGTACACTTTGTTATTTTCGGTCTTAGGCCCAAAAGAGGACGTACAAAAAGGAGAAGAAGATCTGTCCAGAATGTGGGGAAAGTAAATTTAATTTGCCTCGTCACGTGGAGGATAAACACAAATGGACAAAAGCAAAGTCTAAACAGATAGTGATAAGCCATAGTCTGAGAAAGCCCTACAACTGGCACCTTGAAACACCCAGTAGGAAAAAAGGAGGCGCAGATAAAAAAACTTATCCAGACTATCATGTTCCTCGCATATGTCCGTTGCCAACATGTTTGAGAGTGGTAAAAAAAATGTCAGAGCATCTCCAACTCTACCATAAATTGGAGGCTAATGAAGAGTATTATGCGTTATTACGTTCGTCCCGTCCCGTTTCCAAAAGCAACGAAGCTCCTCGGGAAGAACCAAGTGTAGATTTGGAGACGAACTTCATCAATCCGGTTACTGAAGCAGAACACAACGACAGCGAAGGCAGCACAAGCTTTAACAATAATGGCACAATGCAACAGTTTCTGGCGTACCTGATGTCCCCAGATGGTGGGCAACGTGAAAGGAAAAGTTCCTTGCAAGCTGTTAGCGAAGTACGCACAGTGGTAAATGTTTTGGGGGGCCAGCTTATCAATCTATTTAACAAGAATAAGATCCGAGACGATTTTTTTGTCAATTACTTAGACAAGAAAAGCAAGCCGGCAACCTCAAAGCACTACATGTCTTCGCTAATTTCATTCATGGAATTTGCTGTCAGTGAAGGTTTGGAGTTGCCTGAACTTGGTGTGGATGATTTTATAACCGCGAAATTACGCTTACATAAATGGCGTAAAACCTATAACAAAGTCATCGATGAGCAACGTTGGGACAGAGAAGAAGCTCAAATGGAGCTTTTAGTCAGTCCAGACCAATGGGCAACATTTGAATGCAGCGAATTGGCCAGAAATGCGGTAAAACTGTTAGGGACAGCATCAGAAAGCGAAGTTTTCACCATGTTGGAATACACCAACGTGCGTGATTACTTGATGACTGTTATCGCTTTGCAAAATGCACACAGAGCGGGTGTAGCATCCAATTTAACTTTGGAGGAATTTGGAAAGCGCAAGTTAGATGACAGCGGTCAAAATATTCTCATTAAGGTAAAGTACCACAAAACAAAAAGTACCCATGGCCCAGCGGTAATTTGCATCCCTGTCCAAAAAGCAAGATTACTGGAATTATTTGTTAAATACCTAAGGCCACAGGTACCTGGACAGGCAAATCAGGTGTTTGTTTCTTGGAATGGAAAACCGTTGGAATCTGGCAGTGTCAGTAAACAAATACACTCCATTTGGACACGCTCTGGAGTTTACGATGGTTTTGAAATGCCAAAAGGGAACATAAACACTACGATAATACGCAAATCCATCACAACTCGCGTTCATGATCAGCAACCAGATAACGCACAGCCTGTAGCTGATTTGCTTGCACATTCGTTGTCCACAGCTAAGAAAGTGTATCGCCTAAGACAGCGCGAAAAGCAAGCAGTTGCAGGAATAAACGTTATAAATTCTGTCTTTGAAAGACCAAGACCAGAATCAACACCATCCAAACCAAACAAGTGGAGCAAAGACGACGAGGCAAAAGTGTTGCAATACTTGAAAAAGAAATTGTTGCGCAATACATAAATATTTCGATGATCAGGGAAAAATTGCCATTACTAGACATCTCTAAATCTGAGAAACAGATTTACGACAAAATTCGCTCCTATTTCATTTACGATGTAGGTACAAGTAGCAACGTTGAAGATCAAGTAAAAGTAAAAGAAAATGCAGCTGCTCTTGAACTTTGTCCTCCCGTCGATCCATCATTTTATCAGCAATCGGAGCATGACGACTGTTCGTCTATCGCTACTGACGTAATACCACCAACAACATCGTCTAATCTTTCCGGTCAGCAGAAATTGTTTGATTCTATTGAAACCAATGAAATCAAAAGTCTTTGTTTTGACATCATAAAAGGTGGTCCAATTTCTGCTGAACGCATACTGGAAAAATTGAGTGAATCAGAAATTGGTAGAGAAATTCTGCAAAAATATAAAATTATGCAAGTCCAGACCAGGCTGAAATACGAACGGCGAATGTACAGAATGAAAAAACGGTAAAAACATTTAAGGAATGGGAAACGATATCTTTTTCTTTTTTTCTTTGTTTGTTTTTGTTTTTTGAGCACATAGTTTCTGTGATCGCTACGAAAATTATGTTATCTGTTTTTGATGGTAGGAGAAAACGTTAAGAAATAGTATGTCTAACAATTACCTAAAGTTTGAAAGGTTTTATTGAAATTAGTTCCGTATTTTGTATTAATAAAAAGATAACGAGTGCTTATTTCATATAAAATTATGACGAATCTATATTTGATAAAACGATAGCGAGTCTTTATTTGATACAACAACAAGGAGTCTTATTTTATTAAACAATAACGAGTCTTCATTTTTTAAAACGATAAGTTTTTATTACATGTTTTTGAGCCGCTTTTATGTATATTTTTTTATGATGGCATGCAAATTTATTAAGTTGACTCTTTTATTTGTATACCCCATTCTAATAATTATTTGGAGAAACTATCTTGTTAAGTTTACTTGTCGCAATATGTAGATGAAACGCCCAAGCGCTTATACAACTAAAAAAAGTAAATTCTCATCGTTTCTAGTATGTGCAATTTTGCGAATAGGGTCAGGATTGCGCGAAAATAAGGTGAACTGTCAGTCAAAGTATTTCGCCTCGTTACCCGCAGCTAGAGTTCCAGCTTGAATGTTATCGTTCCAACATCCAATGGCTTTGACGTATAGTTTCTGGGGTTCCAGTTATAATTTTTCAAACAAAGGAACTGTCAGTCAAAGTTTTTCGCCTCATTACCCGCAGCTAGAGTTCCAGCTTGAATGTTATCGTTCCAACATCCAATGGCTTTGACGTATAGTTTCTGGGGTTCCAGTTATAATTTTTCAAACAAAGGTTAAAGCGGTAACTCGAAAGAAATAGGTCACTGGAGATTTACTTCAGGGCTTTGTGTTACGGCAGTTATACCGTTTATTAAAATCACGGTTGACTTCGCGATTTTCCTTAGCCTACCAATTTTTGTTGCTGTAATGGGACATAATTTTTACTGGCGTGCCTGGCAATTTATACAGTTCTCCATATGCCCTGCAACATGAATAACTGAAATACATCAGAAGGAGTCTTCAAATCTTTTTAAAATGAATTATGAACATAGGATTTTTACCAGAACTATTTGGAACCAGACTGGACTCGCCTTCGCATGATTCATTTTCAGCGTTACTCGACACGAAGTGTAATTGCAGTCTATGTTGAGATAACTATTATTGCCAAGATTGATACCTTTTTCGATCTATACAACTGTTTTATATATGCTGTAAGGCTAAAACTGAATTAGTAATAATGATAATAATAAATCTCCCTGTGTACTTTTCGCCCACGCGTTGTGTGTTTGGAAGAACACGGATCTTAAGTCAACAGGACTTATATGGAAACAACATTTAGCATCTATATTTTCGTTGACCGCATTCAATTAAACTACCAGTTTATTATTCGTTTTTGTGCCTTAACAACAAGGCCGTAAATGCCCACCTGCTGTGCTGGCGGCAAAAGTCTTTTTATTTTTAACTTACGTCAAACTATTATGAACTCGACTGTCCCAAGTTTAATGTGTGTTAATCAAAACAAATTAGCAATATTGACAAAAAACGCATGGTTATGGCCTTTTTGCGAAATGAAATTTCGTAACTAATCTCCCCTAAAAGATACAAAATTTATAGTGCAATTCTGCGGCCTAAATGACTGTCACAGGTGCTAATTTGTGGTTTTACTATTGCAGAGTGCTTTGATCTTCCTTCTCAGTGGTTTTTAATATTTTTTATTAAAAGCGCAGCAACATAATTAATATCCATGGATCTCCTAAAATTGAGGGAGATTAGTTACGTCAACAGCAAATTTGGGGTACCGTCACTAAACCTTGAATTTTATCCGTTTGGAAAATCCCACCGACATGAATCTTTGCATGATAGTTGTTGAATGATATATCTATACACATACCAAATTTCAAGTTAATTCATCAACAAATAAGGCTGCAAAACACATTTTCAGAAATTAACGATGTCGCGTTTCGTTGCTCCAACGAACTCCTTTCCAAGGTTGCGTTTAGTTACACGAACCCCACTTGACTGTCGTATTCAAAACATAACTCAAAATTAAAAGCAAAGGGATTTTAGTGGATAGTATATTTCTATGCTATTGGGGTGTCTCAACACGACTGAATTTTTTTTTAACTCATTGGGCCTTATTTAGGCCCAATTTTCGATATAGGGGAGATTTGTTACATTGACAACTTTAAACCGTTATTGCGAAAATTTGAATGGGATTTTAGGAAAACCATTAATGGGGTTTGCAGAAAGCACAGAACAAATTTTTTTAAAAAATTAATTAAACTTGCATTTGCGCGGACATATATAGGAAAGATACAGCCTTAAATTACGCGTAGAAAATCTCCCCTAAGATTGAATCTATAGATAGATAGATAGATAGATAGATAGATAGATAGATAGATAGAGTAGATAGATAGATAGATAGATAGATAGATAGATAGATTAGATAGAATAGATAATAGATAGGATAGATTAGATAGATAGATAGATACGATAGATAGATAGATAGATAGATAGATAGATAGATAGATAGATAGATAGATAGATAGATAGATAGGATAGATAGATAGATAGATAGATAGATAGATAGATAGATAGATAGATAGATAGATAGATAGATAGATAGATAGATAGATAGATAGATAGATAGATAGATAGATAGATAGATAGATAGATAGATAGATAGATAGATAGATAGATAGATAGATAGATAGATAGATAGATAGATAGATAGATAGATAGATAGATAGATAGATAGATAGATAGATAGATAGATAGATAGATAGATAGATAGATAGATAGATAGATAGATAGATAGATAGATAGATAGATAGATAGATAGATAGATAGATAGATAGATTTTTTTTGGAGACTTATAATTACGTCATTTCCTTCTGTACAATTTCGCAAGCACGTAAGAAAATTTTCCACGGAACGGAACGGAAAGGAACAGAAAAGCTTCTGAGCATGCGTACTGAAAATGTTTACATCACGTGAACGGAAAGTTTTCTTGTCCGTTCCCCGTTCCGAGCAAAGTAGAATCGAGTTCAACTTTTCTTTGCGTTGTGTACGGAAATTACAGATAGAAAACTTTTTAGCCAATCAGATTATTTTATTTCGTGAGAATTGCGCAAAGTGTGTTTACATTCTGTATTGAAATGTGCGCATTATTGTGAAGTGGAAATTACTTGTAGAAAATTTTCTGTTCTGTTCTGTTTCTGTCTGTTCCGTTCCGCGGAAGATTTTCTTGAAGTGGAAAATAGCCTTAAAGCTATATTCAGCAGAACTAATTAATTATTCATGAATTTTAATTTAAAGAGGAATTGTTGAGGCTGGATATTTTTGGTGAAAGATAATGTAATATAGCTATTATCTTTTTCAGATTATTGCTAATGGCGGAAATCTTTAAGCCGCAGGGCTTCTTATTGTTGTTAAATCGTCTGAGACTTCATCTTAAGATGTTTTGAATAAAACCAAATTGATTTGATTCAATTTCTTTGGCCTTTTGTCTTTGCTTTTTGTCTTACTCTGACTAATTTATGATTGTTTTTCTGATGTTACAAAATTTTCAGACAAAATATTTTGTTTTTGGTAATACCTCCCATTCGGTATTATATTTTGATACACAGCTGCACTAGAATTACAATTAAAGTTGAAATTAAAAGTACAATATTTGTTAAGAAACGTCTGTTAAAAATAAAAAGCTGTTATAAAATAACGTAGCCGGCTATTTATTATCAAGCAAGTTGAAAGTTCATTCCAATAACTTATCTTTATAAGTACTAAAGGAAGAAATAAGTGAAAAAAGTTGAATAAAAATTATCCTCATGAATTGGATAAACATTGTACATATTCTTATTGCAGCGCCAGCATTCTTATTACACTTATATGGTTTGAAATGCATCATCGAAAGGAATATCAAAGTTGGAAAGCAAAAATATTTTTTAATCAGTTTGTCTTTAAATGAAATGGCAAAGTGCAGTATTAGTTTCATCATAGTGCCAATAATTGAGTATGGAGAATGGACAAACGTCAAATCAACAACTTGTTATATGCATCTTCTTTTTGCAAACCATGCTCTTCTTTTTCCCTTTTACACAGTCATGCTCTTAATAACGCAAGATCGATTTTTCTTGATACACCTACATGTGAAATATCGCAGTTCCATGTTCCGTCGTTACAAAAATAAACTTATTTCAAGTGGTTGGTGTCTTTGTTGCGCATACATCGTCTCGCTTACGTTTGTTTGGGAAATTAAACCGGAATTGTTAAGAGTTATTACCGTTTTAACTAAGAAACTTTTTCCAGTCTTAAGTGTGGTGTTAATATTACAGTTTTTGGTCGTCTATATTTTTATAATCGTTAAGGTTCGCTTACAAAATCAAAGATACAAAAGACAAAACAGCAATAACCTTGTCTTGCCAATAATTATCATCGTTACCTTTATGATATTTAAAGGTTTACCTGATATCGCATTGCTTATCAACATGCATCTGGGGAAAAGTTTTGACACTTATTATGACTTTGGGACACGTTTGAATTTGCTTTCAGATGCATTGATATACATCTTTATGCTACCAGCTATAAGGGCTAAGACAAATAGGAAAATTCGCGTTCTACTAAACCTTTTAAGAAGTAAAAATACACCTCCATTATCATGCATCTTCAATTCCAGCTAAAAATAGGGAAAGTGTTTCACAACGTAGAGTATATCCCAAACAAGATTCTGTATTATAATATTACACACACTCGCGAAGAAATTTGGGCGCGATATAATAGAATAATGGGTGCACAAGCCATTAATCATTGTTATTTGACATACCATATTTATAGAAATTTTCTCCCATGTTGCTTCAGTAATAATAAGCCAATCGGCGTACTTTTCTGTGGTGGACATGCATCACGTCGATGATTTTGTTTATAATAAGAAGAAGATATCATATTAAATATTTGATAATGCATACATTTTTTTTATTCTCGTGATGTTAAGTTCAAATGCAACGTGTTGAAATGTATTTTTCTTCTTCTTCCAATATAATAATACCCCAGTACAGAATTACAATTGACTTGTTTGTCTGTTCCGGAAAAGTCTGTCTGTTTTATTTTCTACAATCTTCTGCCACAGAGTCTGCAAAATATCCCTCAAATCTGAGACATCCACTTTGCCGGTAACAGACGACAAAGTGGATTTGTAATTTTCCATAAGGATATCTAAAAAAAATAAAATTATTTGTTAAATGATTAATTTTTATTTGCAAAATTCAAATTGGTAACGACAGCCCTTTTTGTATGCTTGACTTTTTACCTAACAAAAGAAATCCACATGCATTACATTTATTAAGTTACGGTGATTTAGTTTTTTTTTTCATTTTCTCTTGTCTTATATTATTAACAAACTAGTTATTTAAACCCGTGGAATAATCCCCTTAAATTTATTGTGCTTCTTATCACAAAAAGGTTTGTTGATAATTTTATTGAAGGCTGAAAAAGAAACGTTTTAAACGAAATCCCGTGGAGATATCCACTCAAAAACATTTAAAATTTATTCTATGTTTCTTATCACAAAATCATTTGTTGTCAGTTTCATTTTAAAGACGCTAACAATTAAAACTTTTGAACGAAATTGACAACTATAATAACAACGTGAATTGCCTGTGACTTTACTCGTATAACAATTTATAACAAAGCTCCCGTTACGGTAAATTTAAATTCGCATGCAATAAAGTTCCTAACTAATGAAATCACTTTATATTATCACATGATTTGTTTTAGCCAAACAGCGAAATTCATTGTTCTTTTCGTCAAAACGTTTTGTTGTTAATTCCATTCAAGCGGGAATAAATAAAACCGGTATGTTTTTCATATAACAGTAGACAATAGACACGTGCTTAAGGGAATAATAAAAATTAATTACCCGTGACTTTTGTGTAATAAAGTTTACATCATTACACAAAGGTTTTTATGAGAACAATAAAATAAATTAACCGTGACTTTTTTAAAACAAAATTTTTAAATCAATTTGAAAAAGCCCACAAAAGACAGAATAAAAATAAAAGTTCAGCAAAAGCGACATGTTACCGCGGCTGTTTCTTTAGAAAAAACAACACATCCACTTTGCCTGTCACAGAGACACGGAACTGGCGTATTATTATATAGATGGATTTTAAAAAACTTTACATTTACGAAATTTCTACAAACCTTGCTGATAACATGCGCTATTTCTTTCTGTCACAGGCAAATTGGATGTTTTGTTAAGAATTAGCCACTTCCAGTATTATGTCACATTTGCAACCGAATACTTCTATTCTATTTTGGTATGATTTTGATTACAATACAAAATTCACAGGTAATTTATTAGTTTTTATTGTTTCTTCAATATCTTTTTGCCTTCTCAAGTTCGGACAGAAGGGAGCCTATTTATCTCCCAAACGGAAACGGATGTCATAATGGTTCATGACAACATCATTTACAATGACAGGTAGATAATGTATATGTTATACTCAGAAAATGTTTGTCGATCGTCATTCTTGTTTGCGTGTGTATTTTTCTTCGGGTAAGTGTACATTTTTTTCACTGCCAGGAATTATATTACAACGCAGAAGAGCCAAATTGGCGGATAAGAAGCGTAGTAAAATATATGTTGTGGGTTTTTTAGAAACTACGATCTTAAAAAAAATATAATTATCTATTTATTATTTTAATTTTAACATTCATATTTAGGCCTTACTTTGATTTAAAAATGGGACTAAATAAACAACTAGAGGTAAAAATTTCTATGTTCAAAATTTTTAATGTTTTGACGCTTACATGAAACCACTTCATATCAACTTACGCTGGGTCGTTTTTGTTGTATTTTTATATATTTTATATTTCCTTTCTATTTTTAGGCGCAAAAGCAACGTCTTGAGAAGATTCAAGAAGGATTACAAGGCTCTAAGAATGTAGCAACGACATCCATAAAGCGAGACTTCTGAAGCGGCAATCTTTGTTGTTACCGCGAGGAGAGGGGGTTGGGGCTGAGTCAGATTTTCCCTCCATGCCTCACAACGCTACGATGAAGAGGATACAAAAAACAAATTTAGACGATGGTACGTTTAGTAATTTCGACGCGAAGAGTACGGATTCTGAAATTTCGAACGACAACCTGTTGCTAACGTCTGATTTTGCGCGCGAAAACTATTCGCCTAATTCCCCTAAGATTGATATTGTTTTGAGTAGCAACGGAAAAGAAAGTTCTGTTGCCAGTAGCAACGATATTCCGTGCTCAAACAGATCGCACTCTGCTTCAGATTAAGACTACTTTTATTCCGTTGAAGACGAGGATTTAAAAATATCGCATTTGACGTTGGATATAAATAAAGATATTAAAGAAATCTGAAGCAAAGTGGACGCCTCTTACGAGGTGATAACTTCGCATAGCATACCACACTCTCCTCCACCCTTCGATATTTTAGACGGTCCAAAGAATGCACTACAGCCGGTCGTAATAAATGGAAGGAGATCACGTAGTTTCACAGACCTGAGCCGTTTCGATTATTTAATGAATGAAAATAGCGACTGTCTTAAGCGCTGTAACAGCGACGGATCAACGAGAATAAGACCATTTGGTAGTTTTAGTCTCGGCTCTCTTCAACGACATTAATCGTGCAAGGGGTGTAACGAAGACGCGCTAAAGATTTGCGCTCGCCAGGTTTGCTACTTTGCAGAATAAGAATGATATGTATGTTTGACACTCGCATCGCTTTGTCAAGTAACATACACATTTTTGTTTATAAGAAACACGACTTTAAGGAACATAAGCCTGGGATATGTAGCTACTTTTCAAAAAGCGAAGTAAATTGAAGTTGTAAGTTAAGCGGGGCTCTTCCTGAAAATGGATTTTAAGTTATGAAATGAGATTTTCGGATAAATCTCGTTAATGTTAAAAAACATTAGGGATGAATCCCAAAATCATGTTTCTTATAAAAAAGATGTAGTTTATTAAAAAGTTAAGAGTTTATATTCTTAAGGATGTTTGGATTTCTGTAAAAATATATTTTTTAATAGTCCAAGCTTTTTCGAATAAGCAAGACAAAACACAAGTATTGCTTAGGCTTCTGTATTTTACCGGCTCAGCTGTGGTTACTTGTTGCCAGTTCACTATCTACTCAAAAAAGACCAAATTTGAAGGCTGGGTGCACGAGTCCAAATCAAACTTCTGTTTTAATCACGTCTACTGTTATCTAAAGTTTCCATGAATTTTAGAATTAGAAGGATTTGTGCTTGCTAGTTGATAAAAAAGGCTTGATTGTGGAATTTGCAGCAGTAAGGAAAAAAATCGAGAGGGACCGTCAAAAAAAGTCGCGTTATGAAAATAAAACAGAAATGTAGTAAAAATTCACTAATGTTCTTATTCTTTTAACCATAGATGTATATATTTGAAATTTATGACATTTCAGTTCACAATACAAGGTAAATAACACAATTTTACAGATTTTTTTATAAATATTATACAGAGATATATAACAATAGATTATTTTAATCTATACATTTATTATTTATTATTCAATTAAGGGAAGGAGAGGCGATTATCAAAGAAAACGGATAGAGGTAAACCCGAAGTTAACGGGAAATGGTAACTTAGAAGACTTTGCTGCTAACAGTTTTGTTTCTTGACTATGTTAACTGATGAAAAAGAAACGAGAATGAGAAAATTTGCCTGAAAACTAAAACTGCCCTCCACGTTTGTAAACTTTTGTGATTTGAAGGTAAAGAAAAAATTCGCAAATGTTTTTCACAATATAAGCCCCCCTCCAGCGACTTAAAAAGTTATTTAGCCCCCTCCCTTTAATTAGCCCCCCCCCCAAAAAAAAATAAAAATAAGTAAATAAAAAAGTAAAAGTAGTCAAAGAAATTCGATATTATTCGTTGATTTAAGGCGGTTTCATAAACAGTAGCACTAACCTTTTTCTTTACGTTGTTGCGAGTTAAGTTGGTAACACTATGACAGAGTTGAATCTACGCAGGAATAAAAAAAACATATACCAAAATAGAAATTATTATGTGTGAGTAAAGGTTCAAGCATTGGCAGCTTGTCAGATCGACACAGGCATGGCATGTCTTGTATATTAGACCACACAAGAGAAGATATTCAACTTCATATTCGCAATAGGTGCTGGTCAAATGGCTTGTTCATCTACAAAGAACTTGTTTAGTTTCCAAACAGCAGCTGTTCTCATAGCTTACCAGAGAATTTGTCTGAAACAGGAACGATTGAAAAAACGGGAAAGACTTGCTTTGAAACTTGATTTAAACATTAAGAAGTAAAAACAACGTTTTATCCAACCTCGTCCCCAGGGCATCTTGTATCTTTTCTGACCCTGGGACGGCGATACGAGCATGGCCCTGGAGGAGGCCTCGTCACGTGACCCTCCAATACACAGTTTTTCTGTGTGTAATATTTAATGAGATTTGTCTCAATTAACCAAAGTTTTATATATAACCTTGCAGAGCTAAGCGAGCTCGGCGTTTTACGTCACAGATACGTGCGGCGAGTTTGTTTTGATTCCTCTCATACGCAAACACACAAACTGCTCGCATATTGCCCTTGATTGTTTTCTAAATGTATAAATATACAATCATGTTATTTAGGCTGCTGTTTACTTGAAGAAATTCAAGCAATTTAGTTATGTGTATGTTACTGAATTGGTTGGCTAGCAAGCACTGGGTTGCAAAACTTGTAGCTAGGGGAAACTTGGAAATTGGTAAATGATTTGCCCACCTGACCATAGCACTTGGTGCTCTAAGGTGCAAATATGGCTACACAATTTTCAAATGGTCGTGTCATTCTAGGTGCATGACTGAAAGTAGCTAGGTAGAAACTAACTTCGTATTAACATTTACATTTTTTTATTCATTTTGGCTGAACTTTAGAATTCTCATTTAACTTTAGGTTCATATCTGTGTCTGCATTACTGCTTTTATATGATGACCAAGATTTTGCTATACGAATCCCAAAGTTGCTTTTTTATTATTTTTTTGCACAAAATTTATTTAAACAATAGTTAACTGAAACTGAATTCGTATATGGTGGACTCACTGCTTGCAGTTATATTTGGGTGAAAAAGGCTTCCAAAAAAGTATTACTTTAGAAGTCTTTTTTGCTTTTACATTTTGCGGCTTTAACATTTCCAAAAAAGCCTTACAGCTTTTTTATTTTTTACTCAACAAGCTCACATTTATTGCATACACAGATATACAAAAACAAGGTTTTTTTGTTTAAAACATAAATAATCCAAATTTTTATCAAAAGCATTATGCTGGTTTCAAAATTGAAATCGACAAGTGAAGAATTGTCAAGAATTGTTACAGTATACGACGTTACCAACAGCAAAGTATTGCTACCTTAAAGAAAAAAATGTTTGGGGAATAATTTTTTGGGAAATTATTTTGGGGATTTTGGACCAAAATTAGTTCCATAAAGTCGCACTTTTTAGAGCTCATCAAAATTCTGCTTGCTTGTTCAAAAAACCGATTTTTAATTGATATATACATCTATTATTGTTATCATTCTGCTTTGGAAAATATTTAAAATGCCAAATTAAGCTAACCGTGGAAGATCAGTATTCTCATAAGAGCATCCAATCAACAAAAATATATCAGCAAAAAGATATTCTTTGCAACTAAATTTTTCGTTTACTGGCATAATTTTAGGTTGAATCTTTATCTGACCTATTTCTGAGGTTAAAATAGCTTTTAAAATTTTCTGGACCTGTATCTTAGTCAAAATTGATATGTTGTCAAAAACGGCTTATCAGAGTCTCTGAAAAGGGCTAAATTCTGAAACTCAGAAAGTATGATGATAATAGAACTATTTTTTGGCTCAATTTATCAAACCAATCTAAAACCATATCATACCAAATCTCAAGTCAATAATTTAATTTTTACTGAAGTTATGGGACGCTATATATACTATATACTCGGTTTAGACATTTTTTGTTACTTTTTTATGTTCACTGCTTTGTAATAGTATTAAACTCTTGAGATAATATATCACAGTGGTGAGCTGTTCAATATCTACCACTATCTTCAGTACATTCTGGATTTAACCATATGCCAGATTGAGCGCTCAATCAAAGTGTGACTTAAAATTTGATTGAGTTCGATTTCTGAAATTTGTTCATAGCGTGTTAAAAAGGCCTAGCAAGAATCAGCATAAAAAAATCTTCCTACCTTTTCTCTCCCTCAAAATGGCTTGTGTAATTTTTTTATTGCCTTGTGTAAAATTATCTTTTATCGGATTGGTCTAAAAGTACTCCCATAACAAGTTTCAAGTTAATAACTTTATTTTTTTACCGAAATTATTGTATTTTGAATTTTCTTGAATTAGGGCCGGGTAAATGTGCAGTCAGTGATAAAATGGCTCCGACGGTTAACTACTGGCTTTTTATATTTTTATGGTAACCAAAGCATATAAAGTAATAAAAAATGCCCACTAAATAACAACCTGATATAATTTAAAACGTGATGATACATATATTTTGTAAATAAAAACATTTTCGATATTTTGTGCAAAATTATTTGTCTATAAAAGACATGGGCGGCACTAGGTCTCTCAGCTAGTAATTTTTATGTACCGTCATTTTTGGATAAAGCTGCAAATTAAACCTGGCCACTTGGAAACAAGTTGAGTTTCTTTCTTTTGTTCTTATCTTGATAGTTTGCTAGGTATATTGTGTTAGCTAGGTAGCTACTTTTTCTAGTTTATTAAAACTTTCCCAGCTATTTGCAATATTTCCATGTAAGCAGTATTACTTTGATGTCTTATTTTATACTCTCATTGCTTAGTAATGCTTTTTATTAAATTTTTCACTTTTGAAAAAACATGATACTGATACAGCTCCTCCGTCATTTTAATACGAACAGCTTTCCTCCTCAGGAGGTTTGTCCACAGACTCGCCCGCCTCGCCAAAATGTTTTGTATGACGCAATAATTATGTGACATATCCGCGCCCAATCAGGTTTCCATATCGGACCAGCCTCCTCCAGGGCCATGTTCGTATGGCCGTCCCAGGGTCAGAAAGATACAAGATGCCCTGGGGACGAGGTTGCGTTTTATCCACTCATTATCAAGTCTTCTGTATTGTACTGCTAATTTACAGCGGAATATAATGTTACAAATTGTTTTCCTACAATCTGTCCGTCCTTCCGTCCGTCCGTCCGTCCGTCCGTCCGTCCGTCCGTCCGTCCGTCCGTCCGTCCGTCCGTCCGTCCGTCCGTCCGTCCGTCCGTCCGTCCGTCCGTCCGTCCGTCCGTCCGTCCGTCCGTCCGTCCGTCCGTCCGTCCGTCCGTCCGTCCGTCCGTCCGTCCGTCCGTCCGTCCGTCCGTCCGTCCGTCCGTCCGTCCGTCCGTCCGTCCGTCCGTCTGTCTGTCTGTCTGTCTGTCTGTCTGTCTGTCTGTCTGTCTGTCTGTCTGTCTGTCTGTCTGTCTGTCTGTCTGTCTGTCTGTCTGTCTGTCTGTCTGTCTGTCTGTCTGTCTGTCTGTCTGTCTGTCTGTCTGTCTGTCTGTCTGTCTGTCTGTCTGTCTGTCTGTCACGCAAAATGGTAACCGCAGTAGCGACACACTTTAAATGCAGTAAGTAAAGGACGGGCTACCGACTAGTTAATATAAAACGCCTAATTAAATAAATACAACGGAGCTGATCTAATATTAATATTCAATACCGGATTATCACGTTTGAGGAAGATGCTCTCTTTGACTTCAAATGCAAAGTGGTTATTCCCGTGAGTAAAAACATCGAAATCGTCTGAAACGGAACGTAGTTGTTGCGTTGTCGCATAGTTAATATCTATTTCAGCGATTGCTACTACCGAAAAAAGCATTATCGCAACAGAGTAATGACATCAGGAATTTAATCTTGTTGAACAGTAAGAAATAAAAGTCTGGAGAGTACAAAAAGAATTTAACTAACAACAATTGTAAAAAAAAATAAGTGGCGTAAATGAATGACGTAATGTTGTGATTTTAGGACAATGCACGCATACAGGTAAACAACAGACCACAACGATCACAGAAATTACTTTAAGAAAAGCAACTTACACTGCTCTTATAAAAACAATTCCAGATTCTTTTCGAACTTTTATTCCTTAAAATCTATAAGTCAAATTTAGTACCTAATTTGCCTTATGTGATTCTTCTTATTTGTGCTGCACGGATGCACGCACGTATACGAAAATTTGTAAACATTTGCAACTTATCTATATTACAGATGAAGAAAAAAATTTCACTCGACATGTTTGAACCCCTAGACCATCTTTCGTGTACTACCTACTTATTCACAAAGAAGAAGAACGATTGAAAGTATGAAGGACTTGAAGGAATTTTGAGTATATCAGCTAATTTAGAATGATTTTTGGTGGTGGAGAGAGGCAGATAACCCTATTCCTCTATTGTGTAGAGCCTGAAACGTTAATTAACCCTATTCGATCCGCGGGCAGATTAACAACACAACTGTATTTCATTAAGGGAATCATTTTGTAAATTTTGGACACGTGGGTCAGCTTGTCCAACTTCGAGGAGTTTGACCAGTTTTAGTCTTAGATGATACCTATATCTACCAACGCGGTAGGCGAAGTCCATTACTTTTACCCTTTTCCAAGTTATTTAGCTTCAAAATTTTATATGCAATGCAATGACTCCAATAATCTTTTCTATTGTATTTCCGCCAGTGCTGTTGTGTGAATGATTAACAAAGAGGAAACACATTTTTTAATAATAATCATATTATAATATATTATTTCGGCCACTTGAAATGAAAGTGAACCCATCCACTTTGGGCCTTACATGCATAAACACAAGCAAGGCGTATTATTATAAGAGACTAGTTGGTGGCCATTGATAAAAGCACTTATTTTTGTATCAAATGATCTTTCAAGACAACTGGTGTTTGTTTTTTATTTTGGAAATAGTATTAATATCTTTTTTACCTATTATCGCATTTGTTAAATTCTTGGGAGTTCTTTTCGCTACGGTGTTGAAGGAAATACCTACAATCGTGGTCACAATATGTTGGGACAAGACAACGAATTTCGAAGTTCACCACCACAAGTAATTGCGTAGGCTCATTCTATATTAGATTCACACATCTTGAACTTGTCAAAGTTCACTTGTCAATGTTCAGAGTGGACTTAGGTTATTTGGTAAATACGAAATTCTTAAAATGTGCTAATTGTTGCTGACGTCAGCAAGGCCATTAATCACGAATTTCGGGGCCTTCGTGGTCCCCGACGTGAATTAATTCGGTGTGCTGCCGTGCTAAGGAATGTGACTAGCAACTTTTCAACGCTCTCTGCCTGGCCTACTTGTGCGCAAAAGTAGCGACTTTGAGCATTGACTGTTTCACTGTTTTGTCCATGTTTGCATAATGAGTAAAAAACTGCCTTAGTCTCAATATTTTTGTCCACGATTGTGGTTTCTAAAATCTCCTGAACATGTAAATGTGTGTTATGCATCAAAATAGCGATATTTTAAAGAGGGGCCGATTAGCGAGGGGCACGGCTGCTGATTAACAGTTTACGATGTCAGAGTTGATTTTATAGACCAGACCAACTGACCTGGATATTTAAAGACGAATATTTAAAGATAACCAAAACATTCACAGTCTGTAATCAAATCATTCTCGTCCCCAGAGCTCTCTGAGATGAAAACCTCAAAAGTAGCTCTGAACACGTTTGATCACGTGATAACAAATACCCCACTATATGTGGGGTATTTTTCTTGACTCGATTACCTAATGTTGTACTTGTAAACTAGCCGTTTTTAATTTGACTTATCGTTTGTGGGCACCGAATTGGATTCGTGATTTAGCACAACTTGAGAAAGCGCATCTGGCATGCAGTGAAAGATCGTGAGAAAGTTAATTTGATGATGAATTCCATTAAAGCACTTTTTAAATTTTTGAAAATTTTTATAATGTTTAAGCTACATGTAAATTAAAACTTACTTACGTTGCCCAGTCTTCGTGGATAAGTGGAAAGTCTCACTATATGTAAAAATTTAGCACACTAGCTAGCTAGCTAACTATTTATCCATTATATTGTTCGTTTTTTATTTTCAGTTATGAGCTTATATTTTTAATCATGAGTTTGACCAGGGTTGCTGCCACGACTGCAAAAATATACTTCTAAATAAAGACTCCTAAAAAGTTGCCATCTATCTATCTCTAGCAATAGACAGCTAGATATTTCTGTGAGAACTGTTTCGTTAAACCAGAGCCTAGAGCCCGATTTCATAAGGTGGACTGACCTTTTTGTGGCGCGCGACATGATTAAATTAATCAGTTTTCATAATGGTAGACCACTACTAAAAATTGCTTTGACATTATATGAAGGCAAGCTCATGCGAATTACGAGTAAAACAAAAAGACCATGATATGTTTTAAATGTCTTATCAGTTTAATTTTGTCAATAAATATGTCAGTATTTTCTGTAATTAGTGATTTCGTTGAAGCAAAGACAAAAACGGGAAACCTTAGGTTTGAATTAGCAGACCATCGGTAAAGCAAATACTCATAGACAACTTTACGTTTATTTTGCTGGTTTGTTTACACCTTTGATCTGCTAATTATTCAAAACACCAGTACATTCTTTTTCAACCTCAGAACAGTATATATAGATTATGTCTTAGCTAGAAGGTTAAAGTCTGGTCTTAGGTTGACTTTTCCAATAAAATATGAATCTTTTTAAAACGGGTTGACTTCACAACTGAGCCAACCTCCCCATATAATCAGGCTCTTAGTACTCATGCAAAAATATCAAAAAAAATCTGGAATTCAATTTTTTCAATGTGGCCACTCAACTATTTTTGTTTGTGATACACAATAGACAGAATTGATAGCTTGCATTTGAAATTTTACAAAAACTGTTTATGTTGAAAGTTAAATATCCGATAAGTCAATATCCGATCTAAAAAAATTTTGGAGAAGTTATTTCTGGGAATAAAAGGCATGAACAAAATATTTTGTGAACATTTTTGTGATTGGATGCTATGAAAAAAAGTTAATGTTTGCGATTAAGAGAAATTTAAAAAAAAAAATCTTAGAAGTCTTAATACATATAGTGCAAATGAAATAAATTTATTCGCAGAAGTATACTTTTGTGAGATTGTTTCAGAATTTTCAAAATGATTAAGATTTGCGACTCAAAGTACCGCGAAAGCATTCCCTTTTTTTGGTGTCGTTTTGACTCCGATGTTGTTGATTAGCATGAAATAAAATAATTATTATTGACAAAGTTGACTGCACGTGTACATTTCTGTGACTCTGTAAATACATAAACTTCCTATCGAAGTATTTCTCCTTCGTCGGTAAGTGCGCCTTTACGGGTTCTCTCCCTTTTCTGTTTATCGGAACCGAAAAGAAACGTCATTTCCGACTTTTCTACGATGCGTCGTAAATGTCGCATAGTATTACTTGACCTTTCTCTTTATGCACGCGACGATATCTCTGCTAAAGTTGCGAACACAACTTATAAAATTCTTCCTTTTTATTGCAATTGACATAAACAATTCGTGTTGTCAATGTTAATCATTAATGATCAACAAGATTAACATTGTTACAGTAATTGACACGATAATTATAGTTCCGTAATTTCCTGAAATTTACTATGCCTTACAATTTGATTAATTAATGAATTAATTTTTGGCAAATGTCGTCAGCATACTAATGTGCTAGTTCCACAATTGATAGCTATTTCAGTGGTAAATTTGTTCTCCAAAAGAAATGCAACGAAGTTATTGAAAATACCATAACATGCCTATTGTCTACTAATATCTATTTTTTCAATCTGGACTTTTGAATGAATATCCAAATTGATATTTTTATTTTTTTTTGCCTGTTTGAATAAAATAAACGAAAAAAACTTTTTCGACGATATGCAATAAATTTTGCGGTTTGTTTGTTAATTTTGCTTCAATTTTTACTCCCTTGATTCAAGCAATTGTATTTTCTGAAGTTCATGAAAAAAACCATCTTGTAGTATCTATTTTGATTGACCAAAAAGTATTTTCTCTTTCCGATTTTGAATGCGAGTTGAAAAATTTCTATTTCCAATAAAGCAAGCAGAAAAGAAAAAGGTCGAACGAAAATGAAATATGTGCATATCTATATAATCTGTTTTACGAATTTTTTTCGAGCAGTAAGTGGCGTAGAATTACCCCTTACCAGAGAAATGATTTCGTTCTCGTATATATAACACCCGTATTTTGTCTCTGTTTTGGCATTCTGTTGGTTCTATAATAAATGATTTGCCGTTGAATCAGCTATAACGAAAGGAAGATTTTGGAGGAGAATTTTACAGATTTTTGTTATGGCATTAAACAGGTGGAAATTTTGTTTATAGAAATAAATGACTCTTTTTTTCGAGTATTTGGTCGTAATGACATTACCTTAGGTACTCTAACCAGCAAATAGAATAATATCTTCCTTCCGTTGTTATCTTTTCTCTCGCAGTATGCCTTGTTTGTTAATATTTAACATTAGATTTGCTTATGGCAGCATCTTTCAATACTTTCTCTACTTAGATCAGTCACAAAATGACTGGATGGATTTT
>JASGCC010000107.1:1163415-1202930 GCA_030067915.1 Hydractinia echinata | reverse complement strand
TCGAAACCGGGTTAATTCAGTGAAATGTTTTTTCTATAATATATAGAAATTAATGTTTTCTTTTGCAACTAAACTTTGCAACGGCACATTGTCATTGGCAACATATTGTCAATGGCGTCATCTTTTTTTAGTATGTTAGTTTTATGCTCTTTGTTGTTGGTTTACTAGGTGAAAAAGTTGGTAACAGTGATGAAGAGGATGAAATGCCTTCTACGTATGTCTTCAATGACATTGAATATGAAGGTGAAGATGAAACAGTGACCACGAAGACGATGGTGAGAGAAAGGTGGAGGAGGAAAAGTTAAAAGAAAATAAAGTAACTTCTCCTGCTAAGGACATTGGTAGTTTTGCTGATAGCTCTCAGGAGATTCCATATTCTGCACACCCTAAGAAACCCTATGTAACTTCCACTCAGTTGTTGGAGAGTTTTCAATCGTTTGGAACACCAGAGAGTTCCATAAACAACACTTTAGCTAAAAATTTACCTTCATCAGTGGAGAGTAATAACACAAGTAGAGCAAAGGAAAATGAAAAAAATGGTATGTTAAATGACGAAAAGGGGTTTCTAGCTCAAAACCTCTTAAATCTTCCAAAGTCAATTATTATCTTAAACATACACATACACATACACATACACATACCCGAATCAACATTTTGTCACACCTAATAATTAAATAATTAAGTCAAGAATATAATATAAAGTCACTAGTGAGCTAAAACAGTTGACAGGAATTTTTAAAAAGATTGTTTTAGATATTCTCTTAATATATTTTTTTGATCATTTTACTTTATAACTGGTGCTCTCCTAAAAGTTTGTGTATATATTACATGCCCAATATATAGGTGCTCATTTCTGTTCAGTTTCTCTATGATTACTCCCAAAACCTTAAGAAATATTGAAAGTCATCATATCTTCTATTTCTATTTATAAAAAGAATTGTATAGTGTTACGTTTTAAAAAAATGTTGGATTTTTTTTTGTTTTAATCTTTGCATGTGTGAGTTTTATGAGTTTAAATTCTAAAATGTCTTTCTATTCACAAGGATGAGGATATAAATTTGATTTTTGATTTTTAGAAAATTGCGTTAGAAAGTGCTCTTGATTTTAGGTGGTGTGTGACAGTGACGAAGATTCCACCCAACCGTATGAAACTTCTAGTCCTACAAAAAATTTATCACCAAACAAAAACATTTTCAAAGTTCCCTCAATCCCAATTGCCCATGCGACAACTCTACCAGGTGGTTGTGAATACTATGACGCTACTGATGCTGTCACACATATGTCATCCAGTGACGATGATGCACCTAAGAATAAGAAACACAAAGATGAAGTAGAGAGAAATGATGAAGAAGAAACCCAAGCATATGCGAATAATGGTGTTGAAAATAATATTGATGAAAAGCATGTTGGTGCATCGGTTGCTGATGTGGCGGCCACTGTTCCGTACGATATAGACGGTGCTACTCAAGCGTATTGTAATGGGGATGGTCTTGATGTCTCAAAGGAAAATAATGACGTTAATGACATTGCAACGCAGGCTTACAATATTTTGGATGTTGATGAAATTGCAACGCAAGCTTACAATGATTTGGAGCCAGAGGTTAATATTTTACCTGACGCTGCTACTCAAGCGTATTGTGATGAGGACGGTCTTGATGTCTCAAAGAAAAATATGGATGAAAATAATGATGTTGATGAAATTGCAACACAGGCTTACAATGTTTTGGAGCCAGAGGTTGATGTTTTAGATAGCGACGATCTAGCAACTCAAACTTACTGCTTAGATGTTGATGAAGGTAATAAAGAAGAAGTATCTAATACCAGTCTGGGTACAAATGCACTAGAAAAAGGTATTGATATTGAAGGTAAGTTCAGTATAAATGTTTGAATTTTCTTTCTGATTTGCATGCTAATCAAAAAGATTTTTACAAAACTTGGAACTCGTGCCACAAATTTTCTTAAATATATCTTTTCTTAAGCTCAATTAATAACCTTTCTTGGTTTTTCATAATTTGATACAATATCCGCTTTGTTGTTTAGAAGCAGAAACTAAGCCTCTCAAAACCCCAGACGGACCACATAAGGTCGACAAAGCAAATATAGATTTCCAGGTCCCAGTACCCAGTCAGACTAAATCTCGCCCTGTGAGGAATACTCGTAACAACAGAAAAACTGTAAAGTTCAGTGTTGAGGAGGAAACAAGTGAAATAACGGAAAATCGAAGCTCCTCGTATACTTCCACTAGAAAAAAGAGAAACGCGAAATCATCAGTTGGGGAAACAGATATAAGCAAGAAGACACCTGGTGTTCAAAACCAGGAGAATATTGCCGATAAGCAACAAAGTAAAAAATCTAATCAACACAGACTAGCAGTTGTGGCTTCTAAGGAAACTATTGAGCCATCTTGCAACATGGCTGAGACAACTGAAAGAGAAGTAGTTAATAGGGACAATGTAGTGGAGGAGAAACCACCTGCATCTAAAAGGCCTAGTCGCGCGCGTAACAAGAAAAAAAACAAGTTCCAAACAAGACAGTGAGATTAACTCGCTGACTACCCAAATTTTGGAAAAAACAGTCGAAGACAATGCCCTGAAAAACAATGTATTAACAACTTCATCAACGGAAACTAGTACTTCCCAAACCAAACGTGTAATAAAAACACGAACTGCGAAAGAAAAGCAACAAAATTTATGCCAAGTGGGTAAAAAAGAGGCAGATAACGAAGAGCTAAAAGAAGAAGTAAAGTTAAATAAAAACAGAGGTAGTACAAGTAGAAAAACTTCCAAGCTGAAGCAACAACAACAGCATACCGAAAATGATTTAAATGTAGATAAAAGTGCAACTGTTGATAATAAAAACAATGAAATGGAAGAAGATAACTCTAAATTACCGAAAAGCAGGCGGAATGCTAATAAGCGAACTGTTAAGCAGAAAGAAAAAGATCCAGACACGAAGCAACAAGTTGCTGATACAAAACAAAACGAAACCGACAGGAGTGAAAATCAGTCGAGGGAAAATAAGGTAACTGAAAATAGGCGCACCAAGAGGAATATTTTGAGCATGTTAGATGAAGAAAAGAAGGTAAACGAAGGTGAAACTGTAATTAATGAAGCAAATGACGAAGTTCCGCTAAAAGGAAGTAGTAGAGGAAAACGTAACACGAGAACTAAAAGTAACAAAAAAAATAATAAGTATAATAATGGTGTAAAAGACGAAGAAAAACAGAATAATGGAAACGTCGAAATAGAAACAGACAATGTAAATATGCAGGAAAAAAGAAGTAAAACTCCACGCAGTAAGGTTGATTGTAAAAAAACTATCAATAATTCGAATGAGGCACACAACACTGGACCGGAGAGTAAAGTACTAAATAAAAAAATGACTCAAAGTGAAAAGAATAAAAACTCAAATATTGATGTCATGAAGAAAGAAGAACACACTACTAACATTACTGCTGAAGAAACGTCCCCCATAAAGAGTTCAAGTAGGAGAAAAAGGACGGGACAGGGTACAAGTACGTCAGAAGGGAAAAGAGTTCGCACAAGTTCAAAAGATGTGGAAAAAGAAGAACTTTTAAGTAGCGCAAGTAAAAGGCCAGTGGGTAGTAAGCAGAATGCTAAAAACAGTTCAACTTGTCGTTCTGTGGATGAAAGTTTCAATGATAGTCATTTTGAGAGCCCAAGAAGGCAATCTCTGTGCACAAAACCTAAAATTGTTTTTACTGGTATAAGCGATAAAACTGTTGAGAAGGTTTGAACTCTTTTTTTTATATTCTTTATTTACTTATATATAATGCTGACTAAAATGCCTAACTTAAGCACCTTTGATTTCAAGCGGTTAGGGTTATACAGCATGCAAGCATGTTACAAGTTAGAGTGTTATCTTTTTGCTTGTTGTTTGTTTGTTCGTTGTTTAATTTTTTAAGATAGAACCTATAGAGCAATGCTTTAAGAATTTTCTTCCTGAAGTTAAAGGTGGTATATGAAATTTTACTAGCCTTCACGCATCCCTTTTACCAGTTAACCAGTCTCTCAACTTGTGTTTAGATAGTGAAAGATCTCGGTGGTGAAGTTGTCGACAATGTGGAAGTTGCAACACACTTAGTAACTGATAAAGTATGATGTTATTGTTTTTTGTCTTTGATTATTGCTGTTGAAGTTGTCCTTTAAACTACTCGTGTGCCTGGTGTTTTTTTGTAATTTTTAATGGCTGCCATTATTAGTTGTCGTCTTTTGTAGATGTCGTTATTTTCAGTCGTTGTCATTTGTAGATGTCGTTATTTTCAGTTGTTCTCATTTGTAGATGTCGTTATTTTCAGTTGTTGTCATTTGTAGATGTGGTTCTTTTCAGTTGCTGTCATTTGTAGATGTCGTTATTTTCAGTTGTTCTCATTTGTAGATGTCGTTATTTTCAGTTGTTGTCATTTGTAGATGTGGTTCTTTTCAGTTGCTGTCATTTGTAGATGTCGTTATTTTCAGTTGTTCTCATTTCTAGTTGTCTTTATTTGCAGTTGTCATAACATTTGTAGATGTCGTTATTTTCAGTTGTTCTCATTTGTACATGTCGTTATTTTCAGTTGTTGTCATTTGTAGATGTCGTTATTTTCAGTTGTTGTCATTTGTACATGTCGTTATTTTCAGTTGTTGTCATTTGTAGATGTCGTTATTTTCAGTAGTTGTCATTTGTACATGTCGTTATTTTCAGTTGTTCTCATTTCTAGTTGTCTTTATTTTCAGTTGTTGTCATTTGTAGATGTCGTTATTTTCGGTTGTTGTCATTTGTACATGTCGTTATTTTCAGTTGTTGTCATTTGTAGATGTTGTTATTTTCAGTTGTTGTCATTTGTAGATGTCGTTATTTTCAGTTGTTGTCATTTGTAGATGTCGTTATTTTTAGTTGTTGTCATTTGTAGATGTCGTTATTTTCAGTTGTTGTCATTTGTAGATGTCGTTATTTTCAGTTGTTCTCATTTCTAGTTGTCTTTATTTGCAGTTGTCGTAATATTTAGCTGTTGTCTTTTTTGAGTTGTCGTTTTTAGTAGCTTTTTAGATGTTATGTGTTCTTGATTATGTTAGTTCTTTTCGTCGCTTGTCCTACTAGGTCCGACGCACTGTGAAGTTTCTGTGTGCTGTTGCTCGTGGTATACCTGTCGTAAGTTCAGCATGGTTGAAATCTTCCAAATCATCGAATGTCTTCACGTGTAAGTTAATGTAATTAATGTATTATCAACACTTATTTAGGTTTGTGCGAAAAAACAAATTTCATTATCTTCTCCTCAACAATATCTTGCGATGTTTTTAAAATCGGCTTGTAAATTGGTTAGCAATTGTCAATCTGGTTAACATTTTTTGAGTGCGGGTGGATCTACGCCCTTTTTTCATCTGTTCAAAATTAAAAATGATGCATGCTTTGAAGTTAGCTATCTAGATTTTGATTTTGTCTTTAACTTTTTAGTTCTTACCCCAACTTTGTGCGAATTGGGTTAAAAAATGTTTATAATTTTGATAGAAGAATAAATTGCTTTTTGTTCAGAGAAGTAGTGAGCAGTAAGATTTTCTTTAATTGTGTTGAATGTTACATATTTTAGCTTGTAAGGACCATTTACTGAACGATCAAGCAGCTGAAAGGCAGTACAAATTCCAGTTAAAAAGGTAAAAAAACATGATGTAGCAAATATTGCTTAGTTAGTTTGCTGACTTAACGAATCTTGCGCATGTGCAGTACCATAGAAATATGAGAAATAAGGGTAGCGGTTTGTTTGAATGCAGTACACTCGCGTTAAATGGGACACTCAAGGGTCCGTCCTAACCGAATCTCTCTCTAACAGGGAATTTGTCCCACTCTCTAACAGGGAAAATTTCTCAGTTATATTACCCTTTCCATTAGAGAATTTAAGGAGGATATAATAATTAACAAAAGTACAAAGATGTTTTTTTGTTGACCACGTGTCTTCATTGAAAAAAAGCCTAAAAACTACAACCGTTACAGAAAATCAAATCAAATAAAAACATAATATCTGTTTAAGAATGAGTGAAAAAGTCTGTCATTTTCTTTTATTTTGCACAACTTTCTATGTCGATCTCAATTATTCTTGAGGCTTTAATGGTGAGTTTGCATCTCGATCGATCCAGATGTCATATAATAATTCATCAAAGTATCAACTGCAGCACGTACTTCGGAAGGACTTGGTTTAACCAATACATCACAAACTTCATTTAAGGATACGGTAACCCCCTGAGACACATACTCAGTATATTTAAAATATCCCCTCTGCTCGCTATATTAACCCTAACAAATATATATATTCTGAAAGCCGAATAAATTATCTCTAGAATGATGATAAAATATTTCCATAAAAAAAATCCAAAAAGTAGAAAAAATATTATATACAAAAATATACCCTTCCAGTTCATTTTGTCGAACACTCCCCTCAGTAAAATTTTTGTTGTTGAAAAAAATATGATTACGAAGCTCTTATTCAGCTCTAAAAACTTTGCTTTTTTTACTCAAAACAACACGTGGTTCCGAAAATATAGCATATTTTGTGTTATAATAGCTGTTTTCTGACTGATTTATCTGTTTTTAAGCTTGATAGATCAATAACTCGATATTTCCTCACTTTCTGCGTTAGAAAAAGCAAAGTTCTGTAGCCAAAGATATAATTATCGCAATAAACTTGTTTTCGTACAATTTCGACAAGATGGAGGGGAGTGTTCGGCAAAAATATATACCGTTTCGACTGAAAATTTTATTCCGAGAAAAAGCAAATCAAAGACCTTTGCTTTTACCTGCAAGAATCATGGTTACACCCACTTAAACGTTATGAATAATTAATAACTCATGAATATTTTATTTAAAATTAAAGGTAAAGTGTTTTCGTAGAACTATGGGTCTAGTTATTGTTAACAGACAACAGGATAACGTAACATATAACAGGATAAAAACGAAAAAAATAAAGAAATAAATTAAAAAGGTATAGATGATAAATAATAATATATTTGTACAGATTATTAAAGTGTGAATGTTTCCTATGTTATATGTAGAGATGCAATTTTTTATTCGTTCTGCAAAACTCTCTTTAATTACTAGTTCATAGTTACAAACTATCTGCCGCCCCATACTTGAATATTTTTACGTTAAATCAATTCTGTAATTATTTGATTTATTGCAATTTGGGCGGTTGAAATATGGGCATATATTTATGATTTTTGTTGAGCTTACAATATTTTAAACTCATATCATTTTGGTGGTATTCACTTGTAAATGAAGACATTGTAGTGCACAAAATTTTGCCTGTCAATGATCTTAAAAACGTGCAGTTTGTGGAGACTGAGAACAAGAAAAAAGCACAAGTAATCAATATAGAAAGTGTTGTGGAGAGGTTGCCAAGGCAAAGGCATTATGCACGCCAAGGAAACAGGAAGAGGAATCAGCAAGGTATGGGAGGCACAGGCAAGGGCATAGTAGTCAGGCACCAGAAAAGGCATAGGAAGGGTAGGCAAAGGCACGGTAAGTGCTGGCAAGGCAAGGAGACGGCAGGCACCTTAATAGAACCTCTTCTCCCCTGCAACTCAAAGATTACGTATACTCAATATGTAAGTCCAAGAGTATGGAAAATATTGAGGTGCAGATAGTTCAAATTCAATACCTGAATTTGTTATCAGGTTAATATAGAGTGAATCATCTTAGCAGAATTATGTGCCAAAACAAGAATTTAAACAATAATTGGTCATAATGCCCAAAAAATCGTGTTTTGATAAATTTGAAATTAAAAGTCAACTTGGTTCAAATGAATTTGACAATATGGGTTTTTACTGAATCTTACAACATTAAAAAGTCAACGTACAGAAATATCAAAATGGCATTTTTGTGCTCTATAAACAAAAAGATTACCTAATATCCTCAATATCGCTATATCATATACTTATGAATACCTGGTTGTTGTAGGTGCAAGATAATTATGTTTTTCCTAGCCCTGTCCAGGATTTGAACCTGGATCTCTCATTTGCATGAGTGTCATAGCCATTAGACCAGCAGGGCATAAATATATATACAAAATTTTACAAATGATTATTATATACACTTAGGAATTTACAGCACACAGCAGTTAATTAACCTTTTAAGAAATTCTGGTTAAGCCATAAGTCACTGTGTTACCTGGCATAAAACGCTTGGTGGAACAATTAATACAAATTGTAAACTTTATTAGTAGATATAAAATCATCTTCTGGTAGTAACTCAACACGGGTCAAATCTATGGTGATATCTTGGTATAATGGATTGTTGTTCTTTAACCAGTGCAAGGCATTTAAGACACGCATTCGTCTTACTCGGAAATGAGCTTCTGTATTGTTAAGGCCTTTAGCAGTAAAGACAACCACAGGAATGTCATCAGTGGTATGTGGTAAAATACTTACTATATTCTGAACATTGTGAGGTAATGTTATACAATGACCTTTGTAGCTGACAGTACCATACTTTGGCTTTAAATAAACTTGCATAACTGGGAATGCTCTGGCGATTAACATTTCTTCACATTGAGACAAATCTTGTAATTCTGGAGGCACAGGGCATGGCACCATATTGTTTGCAAAGCTAAATTTCTTTGGCAAGCCTTTGTCTCTTAGACAGCGTGTACACATGTAATAATCTTTATCTTTTCGAGAAGTTTCTTTAACAGGCCAAGCTTCAAAGCAGATACGGCATTGTGTTATGTGCATCCTCAATGAGTCATGGAAACTTTGCAGTTCACTGATATTTAAATCTGCTTGCATTGTGTATTGTTTATTGACCAAATTACCATCATCCATGACACAAGGTTTCTTGCTTTTATTACCTTTATGATTTTTTTTACGTTTTGCTTCAGCTGGTGCTGTTTGACATGTGGGTATAGCTTTCGATATTGTGAGCTTTGGGTTTGTTTTGGGCCTTTTTTTGGTACTTTGTGTCTGATTTAAAGTTTTCTCATTTACTGTTTTATGGTTGTTAGAACTGCAAACTTTATGTGTTGCTATTTCTTTGTTTTATAACTGAAAAACTTTGGGAACAAATATCTGGCTTTGTCAAGTAACCGTCAGTAACTTCTCTGCTAAAGTCATATTGCAATGGTTTGGCTAAGAATGTCGGCCTTATTGGTCTGGCATAGTTATGTTCTGAAATTGCTTCTGGTTGAATGTTACTATCGTCAGAGTTTTGTTTGTATACAGCAAAAAACCATCCACTATTGCTGGACCTATATAACTCATGAATATCAAGATAAGAATTGCAGCTATTCTTCATATCGTCTATCACAATAAATTTTGATCCATCATGGATAACACATGAAAAATGAGCACCAACATTTTTAACCAATGCAACCAATTTATATTGTTCATTAAAATAGTTATGTGTGGTTCGAATTTCGCACAACTCATCATACCAGGACTAAACTCTACAAACAAAATTTTACCTATCCTTACGTTAGAGCTATTTGTCTGGCTACTGGTATCACAATTTGAACACTGGACACTATCTGTTAAGTTCATATGTTCAAGTGAATCTGGCCAATGATTTAGTAATATATTCAGAGCTAGAATTGTGGTCAAATGAATATAATTAATTAAGACTTCTATTCTACTGTTTACTTCGATTGAACAATTATGACGATATCCAGTTTGACAGTAAAAAGAGGATATTAGTTCTTTTTCTCCTGGCGATATATCATAAAAAACCGACGAGAATTACAATATTTCTGAAAACTGTGCATTACAATCCATTGGCCTAAATGATGGACACTCTTAATAAATTCCCAAACTTCAATCTTTGCCTGGTGTAACTTATATGGATGGCAACCAAAACGAAGAGCATGCACAAAGTTTTCTTTTAATGCATTTAATAATAACAAAATTTGGCTTTCAGTGGATTGCAGCAATACATTACATGCAACGAAGCCAAACTTTTCCTTCGACTTCAAAAATTATTCGCGTGAAAGAAACTCTAGCAAGACCACGAGGGATTTTGTATAGTACACGTTTAGTTCAGGATACATGAATTGTCTTGATTACTAAAAATTTGTTACCGAACTTTCACCGGGATTCTGCTTTGAATAAGTGAGAAGGCGATTTCGCAATAGCGTACACGGTTAGTTATGAATACATAGTTCGGTCTCGATTGTTAAAAATATATATTACGCTTTCACAGACTTTGACCGGAATTTTGTTTTGAATAAGGAAGCGTGGAAATCAAAATCAAACTGCGAGATTTGTTTGGCCATGCTTAAGGCGTAAATATCTCAAGCTTCGACTAAGGGGCGGCAATCATACAGATTAAATATATTTGAGGAATTTTAAACTTTGAGCACACTATTGTAAACACTAAAAGATAAAAAAAGATTTTTCCTCATTTTATCCCTCTTAACAACAACAATAAATATTTTTGATTCTTTTTTTAAAAATATCAGGAAAATATGCCAAAGAATCAAAATTGAAAAAAATATTTTTTTAAAAAAATGACCCTGAAGGGGGTTACCGTATCCTTTATTGAGAGTCATCAACAAATTCGTCTGATGTCGTATTTAGCATAATTACTTAGCATTGTTTGACACGTTGTTTCCTTCCAAGGGTCGGTCATCTCTCCGGTAACATCCGTTCCTTCTGCTAAAAGGCAGATGATAAATTAATGGAAGTTAGAATTCCAATAAATTCGAATGTTTGTTAAGAGCTTCAGAAATTCCACTTATTCTTAAAAAGGATTTAGAAGTAGAATCTTTTGTAATGGGTTTCCATGAATACAGAAAAATTTGGACGCCAAAAATAAACATGAAGATACCATGCACTTTGATATTCAGTTGTCATTCAAAATATGGACATATTTTAAGCCAAGAGTTTGCAAAACGTTATAAGTAAAATATACCTGATATTATCTTGAACGAAACGTTTTTTTTCCACCGGTCAAGCCTTCCATCTGAAGCTCTCTGCATCCTAGTTGTTTTGGAACTTCTTTTCCCCAAGCATGGTAGCTGAAGCGAGAATGTTTCGACTTCTTGCATTTGTGAACCACTTGTAACGAGCTTCATCGAGATTTTCGTAGGGCGATCCTCTAAAGCCAAGTGCATCAATCACTCCAACGTACACTTATCGGCGAGTAACAACTACATTTCGTTTTGCAATGTTTTTTTACTAATGTTGTTTATCAAAAGAGTAAGTTTATCGTTTAGTAACAGTTTATCGTTTTTGTTATGATTCAGGTCGCTAAAAAAGTCTTCAGTGTCATCTCTACTAGAAAATGTACGCATATATGTAACTAAAAATGTGAAGCCAGAACCGAAGTGTATGAAAGGTATAATGATTAGATTTAAAGTTATAGTAAGTTCTATTTAAAGTGTGCTGTGCAAAAAGAATGGCAATAGAATTTACTGTTTTTGGGTTCGTTTAGAGATGATTGAATGCTCAGGTGGGAAGGTAAGCTTTTCTTTCACAAAATGTTCAACTTATATGTTACCACATCCACATGGTGTCGTGTTCCAATGCACAAGCGTTTGAACTTCAGTTCATGTCCAAAGTTGATTCTGCTTTTAAAATGGAAAAGGGAAAAGGGAAAGTCCAGAATCAGAGCAGACAATCTTTAAAGGCTCGTCTCCACTAGGCGAAATTAGTGCGTGCGAAGCAGAATAATAAATGCTTATGATTTGCTGGCGGAATGTGTTGGCCGTGCAATAGTAAAAATCAATTTTGTTTTGTTTAAACTGATATGAAAAGATGATGTTTTTCTGTCAGTCTGTTAACTGTTCAATACGTCGCAAATTGTGGAGGTCATTGTTAAGTTCATGTGTTGGTAATTCATGTTTCGTCTTCTTAACGAGGCCGATCCTAATGGAATCTACTAAAAAGCTGCAGCAGGTTTTTACGCAGTTTTATAATATACAAGAATATACAAGTGTTTCCATTTATTCTTTTCGGAATTATTCAAGGAAGGTTAAAAAATTTTTGAATTCAACGACAAATTTCTATGTTAGCGAAGCTAGTTAAGGACACGCTACTCCATAATTTTGTTCTTGTTTAGTTTCTTTCGAAATCTCCAAAAGGTCCCAGTGATGACGTCATAGTTGTTTCATGTGATGACGACGCAAAAGAGCATGAAAAACTGACCAATCAAGGTTTCTGTGTGTGCACCAATGAAGTTTTATTAACTGGTATCCTGAGACAAGAAATTGATCGTGATTCGTATCTTTTCACATTCAAAAACAGGGGTGATATGCATCGGTACCTTGTTTATACGTTTCGTATTTTCCTGCATGTTTGAAATATTTATGCTGTTAAGGAGAAATGTGTTAAAAGCGGCCCAGATTAGCCCTTTACATCTTAAACAATAATTATGATGAACACGAAGTATAATGCCCTGGGTTTGTTAATATTATCAAACACTCCCCTGAATTTCTAACAAATGAATTAGTCTTGACCTGCTTCGATAAGCTATGAGATTCACATTCACATGTTTCTTCCCTGCTTAAGTTCTTATCAAAACGTGTTGTCTTTTAAAGATATTGCGGTAAGATCAAATTCAGTTTTTTTGCATCGCAAACCCAAAAAAAATATTGCTTTCATAGTTTTTTAATACAATAATGATTTTTCGGATGTGGATTATGTTATTGCGAGAGTTTGTTGTCCAGGCAACATTTTACGCTGTGTTTATTTATTTTTCTATTATTTGGTGGTAGAGGTTTTTAGATGTAGATTATCCTTAACTACGGTTTTAGATTTTCAATAAGCAACGAAAATAAATTAAATGAAAGTCAAGATTCGACTTCAAAAAGAAAACGTCAAACGACGTCCACGACGACGACAAGTAAACGCCGACGGTGACGAAAGTTGGACAAGTGGTTTTATTGAAACGTTTTAAACGAGATTAACCTGAGCGTTTTTAAGCATCTTGTTTTTTGTCATTAAGAATGTACAAAGGTTTGATATTTTTGTCTGTTTTCTACGAGAACGTGTAAATTGCTTTATATGTTGTATATATACATTTTTTTTAATAAGAACCTACGCTATAAGAACGTTAAGGTTAGCTTTTTTAAAAATTAAGAACAAAAAGGTTCGTTATAAGAACAAAAAGATGTAAATCTGGAACTATTAAGAAACAAATATTCTCGAACATTTTTTTTCCGTTTTACTAGCTACGTCATTGTTTTTACAATATGATAACTTTAACATCATCAGCTTCTTCCATTCGTGAAAATATTTATCATCATGGGAAATCTGAACATGTATTTACTATTTTTCGGAAGAACATCATTTAAGAACATTTGAGACTAAAAAATAATAAAAAACATAAGTACATCCAGCCTCGACTGAAATTTAGACGTTCTCATAAGAAAACGTGTATTTGTGAAAACTGTTCATAATAACCGTAATAATATGCTTTAATGAAAAACTCTTTGCAGTACTATTCTTTCAGAGCTGTACGCCGAAAACGAGTTGAAATATTTCTTCTCCAAACTTGTTTGTACAAAAATGAAGCAATTTATAGAAAACCTAGTGAATTATTTTTTTTTGTAAAAAAACCTAGTGAATGATTTTTGAGATAGTACAATGTTAAAAAAACAACCCAGCTTTAAATTTAAAATGCTTTATAATATATGCGCCAGATAAACCGCACACATTTTTTGAAGGCCATTTTTAACTGATTTATCTGCGAGTGGTCTATCCAACGGATTTTACAGCGTGAAATTATATTTCTTTGTAGAATTCTTCTTAAAGTTGTAAATATATTTTAATTTCATAAATATAACAATTCAACTTGTTCAAATGTTACTTTCTAGATTCTTCGGTTTGTTTTCGTTTTAATTACGTGAATGTGTGTTGACACTGTGATAGGAAAAATCAGGGGAGGAGATTAAAATAAACACAATGGATATTTGGAGGAAAAGTCTATACGGTTGCTTTATTCAGTTAAATGACATGTCTCTGTAATTCAACATTGTTCTTGATTCTTTTCTTCAAATTCTTGTAATCTGTTATACTGTTTCAGGTAAATTAATTAGGCAAATGTGTTGAATGCTATGGTTACTTCCTAATAAAATGATAAATAAGGAGGCAGGGGGGATGTATAAAGAAGAGCGGGGACGAAGAGATGGAAAAGCATTCTAAAACAAGCAATCGTCACATAAAGAAAATCGCGAAAATAGTGCAAATAAACATTAATCACGAATTATTAACAAAAATTAAGGATTATTTTTAATTAAGAACTTTCGTTGTGATAAGAATGATGCAAAAGTCTGATTTCAAAGTTCAAATCTGATTAAAAAAAATTTTTATATTAATGAAACAAGTCTCTTTCGATAATTTTAGCAGGGTCGAAAATGTGTTCGCTATAAAAGGTTTTTGTTAGCGTTTTTTGTGGGGTTGTCGTTATAGTCGGTTATTCATTGAATAGCATGTTGGCTAAATAAACAGCTCGGATTTATCAAATTTACTTTTCTTAGGACAGAAACTTCAAAATGTATACTATTTATTGTGTGAGCGTTATGATAAAGTTATTGCTCAGAGAAAAAAATATTAATAAGGCTCTAGAAAAAGTTACTACCAAAGCAAATTTGAAAGGAAAAGCACTAAGAGAAAAATTAAAACCTTTATCAAGTTATTTTTGACAACTGGCTGGTGGTCATCGTAAGATCGTTTTTAGGCCTCCCTTTTAAATATACCTCGCTTGCACAACGGAGATGGGACTTGTGCCCAGGGTGGTTTTCCGGATTTGACTTACTGCCAGGGACTCGTTTCCATTTTCGACAAAATTTGGTATAATAATCAAAAGAAGCATGCTGAAAAAAAATAGGTCAAAATTTGTCCGAAAATTAGTGCTTTGCTTACAAAACTTGGACTGAACAAAAATGCCGAATTTTTTTTTTCTTTCTCAAATACCGTTTTTTAAAGCAAATTTTTTCAAAAAACTAAAAAAGGCTTCTTGTTTACTTTTAGAAAGAAGGACTACTTTTTATGCTTTAAAATTCCAAGTCCTGACAATTCCTCGTTCACTAATTCAAGCCAAATACTCTCGTCAATTTGAAACTCTGAAGTGCGGGATCGCAACGGGGAGAAAAGCGAGGAAAATAGCATTCCCTTGTGGATGAACACACTTTCGACTCATATCCAGGGGGCTCTTTTACGCAATTGATATGCTGACGGAACGAGATTTGTTTCGCCAGCACATTATAGGCGTCATAGAGCCCCATTTTTACGCTACGTTAAAACATAGTTATAGAAAAGCTAAATGTATCTTAATATCGTACCAGGGATTCTTGCCTTATTGACATTGGGCCGACGGTCGTCAAATAATCTTTAGCGGTTTTAACACCAGGCAATAAACGCTGGAGACGGGGATGTATTTCTTCTATAACATACAAGAAACATTTTTGTTTGTTGTTTATCTCTTACCTTCGAAGAAGGGCTTCACTTTAACTGGACCTAATCTCCCTGCCCCCAAATGAACTTGTAAATAAAGTTACAAGGTTCGGGTCCAGGCGCGGATCCAGGGTTAGTCAGATAAGTCGCGTGACTAAGTGTAAATTTGACGAAAAATGTTAGCCAAGCGAATGATGTCGACGATCCAGGTGTTGCAGACGGAGCGCGTTAAAAAATCAGATTGTAATTTATTTACGGCGAAAAGCCACGGTTCACAGCCCTCTCCATTTCGCCTATGGCGATGTTGACGTCAAAGTTGTGACGTCGCTACCATATAGACTGAGAGGGTTGCAAATTATAGCTTACAGATTCTGACTGATTCATTTTGACTAATCAGTCACTCAGTCAGTCAAAAAAGAAAAAAGTCAAAAAACAAAAATCAAATAGCTATGGCCCGCAACCCTCCCCATCTCACCTAAGGGGCATGTGACGTCAAAATCGTGACGTAATTTTCACACTCTATGCGTAGTCCAACAATATGTGGCCTGCAGCCGGCGTAGGAAATTTAGGTTCCGTACTGCGTGGTTACTTATAACCTGTTAGGCTATAGTTTTAACTCCCATCCGTCAAGATCAGTCACAAAGACTCACGCCATTTGGCTTGGATTCTTTCCGTACTATCATGGCTGCTGCAGACATGTTGGTGTGGGTTCTTGCTGATTTAAGGTGTGCTAATGTTGAATCTCTTCGTGAAATGCAAAAAGAACTTTTAGAAAGTGTTCATTCTCGGACATTTTTGTTTTCTGGAGATATTTATCCCTTGGTCGGTAAAAGTCTGCATCCAAATCCAGGTGCAGATATATAGCAGCTAGCTACACATTCCATCTGAGGCAAGGTGTGAAGATAAAGGAATTATTGCTTTAAGGTGAGAAGTATGTTTTTTACTCTCCAACACACCTTACATTTTTTTAAAGGTTTTCAGTATATTAGCTACGAAAAGTTTTTCACAACAGACTATTAAAAATGAATACAAAAGATTTAGGGGCAACATCCATACTCGCTTATCGGAAATAGGCTGATAAAACTTTTGACCTACCTACCTACCCTTTTAACGGACATCTGTGGCATGTTTTCTCGCAAAAAAATCTAGAGGACCGTGAATTTGTAGCAAAAATGATTCATTGTGCCGTGTCTTAACTGAAAACAAGTTGACCTACCTACCTACTTCCGGCCTATTTCTGATAAGCGTGGCAATGTGAGTATGGATGTCACCCCTTAATTAGCTAGCTAGCTGGCTAATTGTTTTTGTAATATGAGCTCATTGAACAGATTTTTTGTCATTGTGGAGGAGTTCTTTCTCAATTAATATTTGTGTCGTTATTAGAACCAAGAACTTGACATCTGGATAAGTAAGGTCGGTGACGAAATTAAACAACTCTTCGAATGGCTATTAGGAAACAAAGTTTGTTGAGTGGAAGGTCATGGTAAAATATATTATTTTTAGATCCAATCCATCAGGAGACTGTCTATACAGCTTAGCATCATTGGTATTGGTAGGTGATAATTCTCTTGTTGATGTTTTGAGAATCTTGACATCCATGGAACTTTTCTTGCATCCTTCCTTTTATTCCAAGCATCCTTGTTTTTCAATATGCTTTTAAAAACAAAAAAGAAAATATTTTTATATCTGAAAAAAGTTTATTCAGATTTTCCCTGTCCCGTATTGTTTGTGACATGATTCTTTCTCCTGAGGAGGCAGTGAAAGCAGAAACAACAACTACCCCTAAGACATGGTCGCCTTTTCTGTCAATACTTGCCTTATTAACAGTAATAAAAAGAAAAATTAATACGTTTTACCCACAAATCAGCTTGTTACGGTCACAAATCAGCTTGTTACGGTTTCGAAATCTCTTTACGCAGTGTATATTGACACGCCCATCTATTTTACCTCATGGAGATCAGTTAAAAAATTTATTTTGTTATAAAAGTATTGTTAAGTCTGGTGTAGACTTCAAACCAAATCATTACGTTTCCCTTGTTCCAGGTTGCAACCTTCTTAAACAAAAGTTGCACTTTCCTATTTCAACCTGCAAGTGAACTCTATGACCTCATTATATATCGTTCCCGTGCATCTGAACAAATACATGGGTTGAGGTGTGTATGTATCATATCACATTTATGTACATTTCATCTTCATTATCCTGATCTTTCCATATTCTTATTGTTTATATTATGTTTGTGTTTTATTTTGCTGTCCATGGCTGGTGTGATCATTTGATTCACCTAGTCATGCTGATGAAGCCTGATATTGGCAGAAACAGCAAGAATTTATAAATATTGAAATATATTCACAATTGTCTCACTTAATTGTAGTTAATCCCTGTTAATCTCTGCTGTTGTTTTTGATTGATAAACAGTTTAAGTTCTGTTAGCACAGTTTTTAGTGACATTAGTGCTTTTATTTATCTAAAATATGACGTATAAGACGGAGAGTTGTTTCTTAATGTTCTTAGGAGATTTTCTTATAACTTATCGTTTCTTTCGTCAATTTTTCATGATAACTAGATGAATCAGAAGACAATTTTCGGCGATTTTTGTACCCGCAAAGCTCAAATTAGCGAAAGTTTCTGGGTTTCTGACTAAGTCTTGAAAAAGTCTGGATCCGCCCCTGGGGTCGTGTGAAAATCTTGTTTATATTTTTTTTATAAAATTCTAGTAATCGCCTGCTGGGGATTTGTTTGATAACCACCCGGGCGCTTTTTTATAGAGGGGGTGCTGAAAACGAGGACGTTACCGCCCCTTTTTGTTCTTGTTTGTTGTCCTTGTTCCGATATCTTCCTGAAGGTTAATAAAATGAGTTTCTCTTGTACGTTTCAAAGACTTATAACTATGGTTAGCCTAGTTAACTAAGCTTTCTTCGAGAATATCAAATTTATTCAGTTTCTCTCAGTTTTTCCCATCTTAACTATTCCGCCTTCTTATTGGTAAGAAAAATTACACTGGGTCTCCTGGCTCTAGACGATGGTTTCAGTATTCCGATTTTCTGGTGGTAACAAAAATTATGTTGGGTCTCCTCCAGCTAGATTTGGTGTCCATATCTTCCCACCTCACCTCACCTTGCTATAATTGCAAAGGACGATTGCTTTCAATTTTTAACTCTATGATTTTAACTGTAGACTAAGCTATATATAACTATAGCTAGCTAGCTAGCTACTGTAGCTATAGCTAGCTTAGATAGATATAGATAGATAGATGTGCATATTTTATATGGCTAGCCTCACAAATATTGAGGGATATATATATACCCTGTCTATTATTACCAGGAGGGGCCATGGCTTAGATAGGGGAGTCCTAGAGTATTTAATGCTCATTTTGAGCTACGCAGACCCAATTTGGGTCCGCGCTCTAACAGACAACTCCCTGCAACATCCATCCAACGGCCCACACATTGTGCCATCTCCCCAATTTCCCTCACATGGCTTGGGTTAACCCGGGGCTATGGTACCATTCACTCGCCCATATTGAATCGCCCCCAAGGGGAATCAAACCCTGGTCTCCCGCACAAGGTACAAGAGTTATAACCACTAAGCTACGGCCGGTACTACAGATTCTCGTCGTTTTTTGTCCTTTTGCCTTTTTACTGCAAGAAGGTTCTTGGTTTTTTTATATTTGTGCTTATACCTTATATGTCATATATAAAACTGGCTACTATTCTTCTGCATATTTTCCCTCAAAACTTAGAAGCACAGTCGTAACCAAATGTTATGAGTTGAGTGCATTCCTTATGTTTGTTGTAGTGTGTTGTTTTGCTTTTTAAATCTAAGTTAGTATATGCAAGGGCAAATAATAAGTAACTTAATATTGAAGAAGAAATACATAATATATATATATATATATACAGCCTCATAATACAATAGGGAATACAAATATGTATTTCAGAATAGAATTTCCTACACAAAGTCATTAATGGAGAAAACTGAGAGCTTTCTAAAACGTTTACGTTGGAGAGCCCACTTTTTTCTAAACAGGACGAATGGCGCAAACGACGACAGCGACGATAACGAAAGGAACCACGCAGAAAACTTCGGATTTAAATCAGACTTGGTACCTCCGCAGGTCGATCAATTGACAAACTTTGAAAGCGATATGTACGAAATGATCAGGCACATACAGTATTGACACCATTCCAGCGAATTCCAACAAAACCTCAAGAGAGATGCAGAAAAAATTAAGTCGTCTAATGATCTTCTCATCCCAGCAGACAAGACAACAAATCTGTACGACATGACCGCAGATCGCTATCAGAAATTACTCTCCGACAACATCACCAAGACATACCGTAAAAGTGAACCTAACGCCAAATATATGATCGATATGGAATCAAAAGTTGTAGCAAAACCGTTAAACATCGAGAAAAAAATGGAATGCTATGCTGATAGGCCAGCCTTCATCACACTAAAAGATCACAAAGAAAACTTCAAAGAAAAGCTGCCGTGCAGATTAATAAACCCTGCCAAAAATGAAATTGGTATTGTATCGAAACACATCTTGGAGAAAATCAACAAAAAGTTGTTGGAACGATACAATTTTAACCAATGGCGCAATACATCGTCGGCAATTGAATGGTTCAAGAGCATCGAAAACAAAAAGACATGCCGCTTCATAAAATTTGACATCGTGGAGTTTTATCCCTCGATATCTGAGACATTGCTAGAGAAGGCAATATTATTTGCTCGACCTGTTGCTGATATCTCATCAAAAGAGCTAAACGCCATCAAACTCGCAAGAAAATCCTTACTGTTCGAAAACAACAAAACCACGTGGGTTAAAAAAGGTGATAATCCCACATTCAACGTAACAATGGGTAGCTTCGACGGCGCCGAGATCTGCGAACTAGTAGGAATTTACCTTCTAAACAAACTCACTGAAATCATCAACATCAGCAGCATAGGTTTATATCGGGATGATGGACTGGCCGTAATTAAAAACGCTACTGGCCCAAAAATGGATAAAATCCGAGAAGATGTTATTGACGCTTTTAAGCAAGAGAACCTGTCTATTACAACCGAGACAAACTTAACAGCGACGGATTTCCTCGATGTTTCGTTCGACCTATCCACAGGCAAATACTTCCCATACAGAAAACCTAACAACCCACCGCTTTACGTCAACAAGCATTCTAACCATCCTACCAACATTCTGTCAGAGCTCCCTGTGATGATTAACCAACGGCTAATAGATCTTTCTTGCGATAAAGGTGAATACGAAAAAGCGAAACCAATTTACCAAACAGCATTAAAAAACAGTGGCTTTGACGCAAAGCTTGAATACAGCGCTCGAAATAACCCCAGGACGAACAGAAACTGTGGCAGAAAAATTATATGGTACAACTCTCCGTATAACATGGACGTAAGCACAAATGTGGGCAAGAAATTTTTACACCTTGTACAGAGACATTTTCCAAAACAACACCAACTTCACAAGATTTTTAACACCAACACCTTAAAACTCAGTTATTCATGCACTCCTAACATGCAGAACATCATTACGCAACACAACTCGACACTGCTGAACAGTAAAGTTGAACAAGAACATCGCTTATGCAACTGTCGATCAAAGCCGACGTGCCCGCTTAACGGCAAGTGCCTTACACAATGTATTGTATATAAAGCGAAGTAAAAACGAACACGAGCACATCTGTCTATTTTGGTGCCAGTGAGGGCGAGTTTAAAACGCGTTATAGGAACCATGTAAAATCCTTCAAACACAAGAAATACCAGAATGAAACCGAGTTGTCAAAGTTTATATGGCATTTAAAGGACACTTCTACTCCTTTTGACCTGACATGGACCATCGCTACAAGGGCATTCCCTTACAGATGTGGAACGAGAAGATGCGACCTTTGTCTCTCTGAAAAAGTGTGCATTATCCGTGCTGAACCCAAAGGACTCCTTAACAAACGCACTGAGTTACTTTCAAGATGTCGTCATAGGAATAAATTTATTATAGGAAATTTAAAATAGGCTACATATTTGTATTCCCTATTGTATTATGAGGCTGTATATAAGAACATGTGTTTAGTGTAACCAATAGTTGTAACCTGATGATTGTTAAAAACATGAAACTCAGAGTTGTTACACAGTTGTAATTTGTTGCTTGTTCTCCCACTTTATAAACGCTCTGTTTGCGCATTGAGCACTCTGGAACAACAAGAACCTCACTACGTTATATATATATATATTATATATATATATATATATATATATATATATATATATATATATATATATATATTATATATATAACGTAGTGAGGTTCTTGTTGTTCCAGAGTGCTCAATGCGCAAACAGAGCGTTTATAAAGTGGGAGAACAAGCAACAAATTACAACTGTGTAACAACTCTGAGTTTCATGTTTTTAAAAATGGTAAAGTGTTTCAAAAAAGAATATATGAGAAAGAAAGAAAAGTCCAAGTGAAGAAGTAGAAGTAAAAGTAGAAAAGTGAAGTTGGAAGCCACAATAAGTTACTTCGGAAGTGAAGAGTGGAGCTAGAAGTAGTAAAGTAAAGTTAGAAGTAGAAAATGAATGCTAGCGTTTCAAGTTCAAGTGACTTGGAATTCAGAAAAAAGTAAGAACTTTGATATTTTTAGACGTTCCGTTTTTATATGTAGGACACTTAAAATTGTCAAGGAGAATCGTATTCTCAAAAAAAATCCATTAGAGCTTCAAATTCTTAAAGTTTACCGCGTTTTTTGTTTTGTTTTTTATACATAATTAATGTGTCTCCTGGTGCGTAACTAATGTATTTGTCCTAAAATTCAAAATGCTACATAAAGCTGTTAGCTGGCTACAATGTGCTGGCGAAATAGAAAATTCTGGTTTGTTGAACTAACTGCAAATGTCATAATTTTTACATGGCTATTGTTTTCCTTTATTATATGTTTTACTAAGCACAAATGGCTAGCTATAGACGTAGCTAAGTCTCCCCAGCTTAGGTATATTTAACTGGGTGTCTTAGCTACTGTTAGCTAGCTAATGTTAGCCTCCAAGTCCACCTCCCCATCCCATGGCTAGCTCTAACCTATGACTTCTGTTGTTATTCCTCTTTTTTAATTATCTATAGCTAGCTACTATAGTTTCCAAACTTCTCTTCTTTTATGAGCACGAATTATGATGTAACAAGCTAGCTAGCTACCTACAAAATCTTTCAAAGACTTGAACTTTTGCAGGATAGTAGGATGTATTTTTATGCCCATAGAATATATATAATTTTTTTCACATTTTACCTGTGAACTTTACAAGGGGGACCACATGCACTATGACAAGTGGAACGAATTTTATAGAATTTAAAGTGTGTGTGTTAAGTTATTTTTTATTGTTTTGTTTCTGATTTTGTAATCTAATGGGTGATGACTATATGCAATGAAATGACTAAATTTTGATGTGTTTCATAACCTTTTTGTGGAAGATTGATGGGTAATGGCAATATACGACATGCTGAATGAAATTATTTTTGTTGATTTAGATGTGTTTCTCAAAAACCAATCTGTTTTACATTTTGTGTAAACTTTTGTTTACGAACCGTATATATACAATGTTTCCAAAATAATGATCTTTTTTTATTCAAGTTTATTCTTTGCTTATTGATTTTTTGACATTTAGGTTCAAAATTGTTGGTAAAGGGCAGTACGGATCATCATACTAAAAAAGAAAATCTTTTGTGTTCTTAACCGGTTGATTTTTACATTTTGTCTAAATTTTTGTGGGAGAGAATGGTATGCAACTTAAATGACTGATTTTTGTAGATTTAAATTTGATGTGTTCTAAACTATGGCTTTTTCATAGATTTTGTATAAGCTTTTAAGGGAAAGACAATATTTAAAATATGTAAAGAACTTATTTTTGTTGATTTGTGCTAACTCTTGCAGGCCAACTTTTTGACATTTCCGAATAAAATACTGAGAGTTTTCAACATAATCACTTATAAGATGTACATATTTGAGATACGTTATTTCTGACATTGTTATTATCCATGCTGTGACTGTCGGTGTTGTAACTGTCGGTGTTCTTACTGTCGGTTTTGTGAGTATTGGTGTTGTGAGTGTCTATGTTGTGAGTGTCGTTGTTGTAACTTTTTATCAACTAGATTTTGCACCTTGCAAGCTGTTCTTTTTTTATTTTGTGTAACATTTGACATTTGACATTTTGTGTAAGATTTTAAGAACATTTTTTTTTGTATATGCACTGCTGACGTCAGCAAAACATCTAAAGCAACCTATTTTTTAATGGCCTTTTGCCTAAGTGGATTTTTCCACGGGCCTTATCGACTAGTCTTAAATAATCTTATGTCTTTTTTTAGAAATATATACACAATGAACGATTTTATTTTGGTATGTGTGGTCATGCAAGAAAGAAAACCCACAATTTCAAATTATTGTTTCCTGACGTGTAAGCACAAGATCAACATTTAATAATGAGGAAATGATTTTTTATGGACTTCTTATTTAGTAGCATGTTTTAACATGTATTATGTAATGTTATATTTGCATTGTGGACACATATTTTACATGTGTTAGTGTATTACCATGTGTTTAAAGATGACAAGGAAAGGTGAGAATATATACCGTTTACTGAGGTGGTGGTCAATTGACTTTTTCTTTCTATGTTACTTTGCTTCTATTTTACTGTGATTTTTCTGTTAAGGCTGAAATACATGGTTAAGTTTAAACAAAAAGGGTGATACTCATAATGTTGCCAGGGTTTGATTAGCATGTTGCGATTGGCAAAATGAAATGTCTTTGTGAATTATTCTTTGGAAAACATTTAGAATCCTATTTCTTCATTAATTATTTGTATATATCACCTATATATATATTAACGATTATTTTGTTGCAAAAATCATTATATATACAGTATAACGACGTCATCAAAAAACCTTTAAACCCCAATATCTCTGCAACCGTGTGTAAAAGATGCATGATCCTATACATTTTCTTGATCAGCGTTTCAAGATCTAAGATAAAGGCAACAGGTATAAAAATCTTTAAAAAAAATTTTTATGCTTTGGCAAGTTTTTTTTGCTGACGTCATCAAATTTTTTAAACCCTTATATCTCCTTAGGCGTTCGTCGAAAACGTATGATCCTATACATTATTTTTATCAGCGTTTCAACCTCTACACATTACAGGCAAAAAATAAACTAAATTTCGCCAATTTCTTTTTATCTGCACTGCTGACGTCAGCAAAACATCTAAGACAACCTATTTTTTTATTGTTATCCTGCCTAAGTGGATTTTTCCACAGGCCTTATCGACTAGTATATCTATAATGATTTTTACAACAAAATAATCGTTAACAAGGGGTCAATGTCAAATGGCTTAAAGTCCTCAGCTGCAAAGAAGTTTTCTTCCCTACAGTCAGTATTTTTTTGTAAACAGACTTCATTTTCTAATTTAAATCCTGTTTATGTGATGATTATATATATACTGGTTTTGGTAAATTATATACTTAAAAAAAATGGAAAGAACTTTTTATATAGAAGGCGTAATGTGCAATGAATTATCAATTATATTAAATGTGCAATCAGAGAGGTGAAGGTGATTATAACCATTTTGCTGCACGTTTGTCTGTCATAAAAAATGAGCTGGGTAGAACCAAGGTGAAAAATAGAAGAGAAAAATCTTTTAACTTCAATTTTACACCTTATTCCATGAAATTAACGAGTCATGAAATTAACGCGGTTTTTCAAAATTCGCCTTAATTTAATGAGCGTTAATTTAATGCAGTGTTAATTTAAAGACTGGTAATTTCATGACTTGTTAATTAAAATACTGTTAATTTGGTGACTTTTCTATAATATATAAAAGCCTAAAAAACATAAAAATACCATTTTTTTTACACATTTTCTACTAGTTCCTCCTGATCGAGTGATAGCTCAACGATGTTCTCTTTTTCAGCGATCTTATTTAAAATAGCTTTTGTATAATCTTCATACTCTGATGCAAAGTGGAAAATTAACTGAAAGCACTTTTTCTTCCAGAATTTTTAAATATTTAACATTGTCTTACCAAACAACAAAAACTTTTATTTCGATTTCCAAACCGCCTTGTAATAGAGGAGATCGCTTCACTACCGTGGATTCGACTGTTGCCGTAATTTTTGATTCGTGTGATATCGCATATTCTCAAATTCGCGTTAATTAAATGCATTTTTGAAAACAACCTTGCTCAACCGCGTTAATTAAATTCCTTTTTCAAAATAATTTCATTGAACCACGTTAATTTCATGACTGTTAATTTAATTCGCGTTAATTTCTTGACTCGTTAATTTCATGGAATAAGGTAGGTTTTAAATGCGGTAGGTTGATTGAAATATTATAGAAGTTTTAACGACACAATGTCAATTATGTATTAATTTACTTAAAGTTGAATGGAATAGTAATAACACATTTTCTTAAGCTTATCATGCATTTTAGCCTTATATTAAATATTTGTATGTGTATTTATATTTATATAAAAGATACACATTTGTAATACACATAAGAAAACCTCACACAAATTTCTTTTCATGGTTGAATATTGTTGTTGAATATTGAAATTTGAACCAGTAATAGCTTTTCTACCACTTCTAAGGCTCGTGTGTATAAAAGTCTGGTGTGTGGGATTGCCACATGCCCCTTATTTCTTATGCAAAATTAATTTATTTTCCTTGCAATATGCTGACTTTTTTATATTGCTATATACTTGATGCAGTGTCCTAGTAGACTACTGATCATGATCGTACCTTGTTCCAGGAAATCAACGAGGCACAAAATTAACAATCACAAAATGAAGACAAAGAAAGTTAACGCGAATGCTTTTATAACAATTGATAAAAAAGAATGCAATTTAGTTCAATTAACAAGAATAAAGTTTTTTTTTTTTTGAGAATGGGTTAACTGACAACCAGTTTCTCTTATTTTCTTTAAAATGTTAACAATATCAGCTGCCCTGCAGCCTCATAGGTGAGTGAACCGTTTCAGGACATTAACAATATTTTTTTTAAATATCTTTTAAAAGCTTTTATTATTCTCAAGATATTCACTTTTAAAGAATTTCAGATTTAATTATGCTGCATAAATTATGATTTCATATGTAGTAATAGCAAATTTTGACATTTTCTGTCATCAATAATTTTAGAATTAGGAGGCCTGGGATGAGCAAACGAGTGTCATTTTGGCAAAAATATTCATGTCAAACAATTCACCTTTATAATATATATGCATTGATAAAGTTTAAATGCACATCTTTTAAATTACTGATGACAGAAAATGTCAAAATTTGCTATTGCTTAACTGTGACATCATAATTTTTGCAACATAATTAAATCTGAATTTCTTTTAATGTGAATATCTTGAGAACGAAAATAATTTTTTAAAAAATTTAAAAATACTTGTTAAACAACTTTTTAAGCTCTATTATATAAGTCCAACATTATTTTATACCTTGGGTTCCCTTTAAATGTTTCTTGTCTTAAATGACATTAAAAGTAGATACATGAGTTGCACAAGAAAAGTGTATTTGGACTACTTGCCATTGTGTTAGATGTCTTGATTTAGACTTGTATTTTTTATGTAGTTGTACGTATATTAATAGAATTATTAAATTTATTTTTATAGTATTGAATGGGATTCTGGAGAATGGTAAGTGAACTGTTTTTTATTGATATGTTATAATTTCCATGTAGGCGACTGTAGGGAAATTAATTTATATCCTTGGTTTTTGCATAGGCATACTAGTATGTCATTGTGGTGTGTAGTAAATACTGTTTATATTTAGTCTTAAGAAATACTTACAGCGTAAATAAGAACAAGGGCTTTTTTGAAAAATCTGTTTAAAAAAATGCTTGTTCGTAATAATTTTATGTTTCAAACAAGCAAACAAAACAAAATGTACTAAAAACATAATAGAAATTTTAAAATTTTTGTAGGGAAACCTTTCTTGTGCAGAGTTTTGAAATCAGGAATTATCCTCAAATTTCTTCCATTAAGGGGAATAGAGTTATTTTTTTTTATTTTTTTTTGATGTGACGATAACAGAAACAAGTTTTTTATTATCTATTTTCACTCTATGTTGAATAAGAGCATTGCAAAATTTCATTGGCTATGACTCATACTTGCATTAGGTTTCCCGTATTATACTCATAGTTATTATGTAGATCAACAAAATTAAGACCAGCAAAGCTAGCAGGTAACCAGAAACTTTGATATGTTGATCTTATAGGCATATTTATGCATAATAAATTGATGGTATACACATTAGAAAGACGAAAAGACACAGCACGTTAGCTTCCAATGATATGTGATTTTAATAAAATGACACTACCAATACGCATCTATTGTCTCAAAAAATAAACTTTGAACCCAAATATGGAAATTCTTAAATGCTTATTATTTTGCTCAATATACGTTATTTGTTAAAAATTCTTTTTTGTTCTCTGTCTCTAAATAAAAAAATAAATAAAAAATTTCCCAAACCTCTGTTCCCCTTTAAAGTAATTTTATGCATAAATTTCAAACCAAATAAAGGTTCCTGACACAAATAAATTTACACAGGGTATTTTTGATTTTATGTTCTTTCAATTGTCCTTAACTTTTTCAACCTTTTAAATTTGAAATTTCAAAAAAAATATAAATTGTTCCTAATTTTCCTCTTTTGTCATTTTCCGAGTTTAATGCAACATTTCAGTGCTTCTAGGTGTTTTTAACATGTTCTAAATTTTTGGCCCTCTAAAGCCATATGTTCTGATATAGTTTGTCCTTATAAAAACAAAATGGAGAGTGTAATTTTGAAGAAACTGACTTCTGCTGGGTTTTTTTTAAATTTTAGATCATTTGTTGTAGAATTTTAGACATGTTTAAAAAGAAAAATGTTGTAGAATTGTCTGTAGAATTTGGGTTGACCATATTGTATAAATTGCATAAACAATGAAGCTGTGTGCTCAGTCAATGGATGGGGGAGTGTATTAATGTGTCTTGATAGTGAAATATGTATTTTTAACAACTGTTCTCCAGGAACACATGAGGATGTTTAGCAGAGCATTTATTTTCACACGCCTTCATTATTAATGAAATGAGCATTTCAAAAAAAAAACATTGACGTGATATTGGGTGTTGTATAGATTGTGTGAACTTATTTTAAAAAAAAACACTTTCCACTTTATTATTTATTGCACTGTCTTTATATATATTTTCACTCATTTATTATGCATTTATATTCTTTTTGTTTTCTTTTACACTTTATACCTATGAAGTTTTCTTTTAGTGCTGATTTTTATTTTGTAGATTTCGCAATATTTATTATAAATTATATAATTTTTAAAGAAATGTGTTTTCTTTTACTTTACTTTGTCAAGGTTTTGACTTTTCATAGTTATGAAAAGTACCTCCATTTCCAACAGATGTTTATAGTTTCAAGTGGATTGAGAGAAGTATGAACTTTTGAAGTATTTCTTTTTCTTTGGAATTTTGTGCTGATTTTTTTAATTTTAATTTCTAGCAGGAATCAAACAATTAAATTTGTAATTAACTGAGCAATCACTTTCCAGGTCCCTGTGTATATATGGTTGTTGGAGACAAAGGGACTATTCAGATCAAATGTGATTTCCCAATGTCATTAATTCCTATTTGTTTACCTGTTCACTTTCTAAATCTTTTTTTGTTTGTCAGGCAAAACTCAGCATCATCATTCTTGTCTGTTCATGCTGGCATGGGTTAAAGGGGGTATATTAATGATCTTTTTCAATCTGATCTAGACTGTATTAGTTCTAAACTCACATTTCTCTGAATCAAGTCTGTCCTCATTACCTCCTGCCAAGTCTCAGTCTACCTCTAGGCTTTTTTCTTGGAACTTAGTCTCTACACTTTCTTACCTAATTATTCTTCTCTGTTCTTATTAAGTGTCCCAACCAGCTTAATCTCTAATGCTATGAATACTTCTTACCTTATCTGATCCTTTTTCGGAAGGTAGGAAGTAACTCTCTGACCTTTTTCCAAGCACAAACTATCCAACACCTTCACCACTGAACATATCACCTAAGTAATAGAAGTTCTCAACTATCTTTAATGAGCCATTGTTGTACATCACTAAAGCTAGAAATATTTTGTTGTCTATGATCTCACTTTTGCACTGCTGCATGTCAGCTCTCAAACTTCCTAAAATACAACTGCATCTCTTATGTTCCCAATGCTAACAAGTCTGACAAAAAATTGAGTACAAATTCTCACTTGGCTACAATGCTACTAAAATCTATTTTGCATTTACTCTTACCCTTTCTCTTCTAGTCTTTTCTTTCACTTCTCATACTTTTCAACTAATCCTATCACAAATCCACTATGGGAACCAAATTATCTGTATACAATAACCCCCATGGACACCCTGTACTGAACCCTGTTCACAACACTTCAAAGACAATCAAACAACAAAGGACTGTGCTAAATTTACGCTAAGTGAATCGATAATCCTAACATGGCTTCTAGCATTGCTGCACATAGACTGTACCATCTTAAGTAGCCACTTATTTACAGCTAGTTTTCTCAAAGCTATCAAAACCTTTTCAAAATCTGCAAATGCAAAATAAAGATTCATTTTCTAAATACTTTCCCGTCTGAATAACTGTAAGAACAAAAGGAAAGATATGAGGTTAGAGAAATTTTGATGACGTCATCAGTGCATCATTTAAAATCTTTGTTTAAGAAATTTTTTTAACCAAACAGTTTAATTGATAGAGCTTGAAATTCTAGTCAAAATAATTTATAGGATTACATGCTTTTGACGAATGGTTAGATATATATGAGGTTTAAAAACTTCGCTGATGTCAGAAAATAGAGCTTTAGGTGTTTATCAAGAAAATGTATAGGATCAAGTGCTGTCGACGAATTGAAGAGATAGTAAAGAGATATTGATGTTTGTCATCAACCTATCTGTTCTAAAAAGGATGGCTAGAGGATTGGTTCCATTTTGGTCCCTGTGTGGGTACACAGGAGATGACCTCAGTTATTCCAAGTTATTTGGTCTCAAACTTGAAAGTACAATGCAATGGTTTCACCAATCTTATTTAACGTATTAACTTAGTTAAAGTTTCGTAAAGGAAAGTTTTAAGCTGTTGTTTTACAGAAGTTGTTAAATTTTTTTTTTCGAAATATGATCAACTTTAGGCATTACAGACTTTTTTGTATTAAAAGAGATGATTGATTTTAACAAAATATCACACTTGATAGGATAGTTTTGGCATGCGTTCTACTACATGCCCTGGTCAAGATTGGTGTGAGTGTAACCACATACTACTTCCAGGCCTGAACTTTTTCCTAAAATCATAAAGCTAACAGTTGTCTAATCATTTAAGTTTTTTACAGTAGGCATTGCATCATGTACATGATAGAACAGCTTGAAACAATGGAAAGTTTATAGTTGCATGTGCCTTACTATTGCATTATTTGTTAATATTTTCTGTAGATTTCATTACAAGTCTTTCAATATTTCTACCAATCAACATCAATGAGTATGTCATAATATACTAAATATGATTGAAAATACATGTACATGGATTTTAGTAAAATAATACAAAATCACCACATGCATTGTGTTTTGGAATGCACAAGCAATGAGATCTATGTCAATCAAACAAAAAAACCTTTGTGGGAAGAATAAGAGATTACTAAGATTTAATGGCATAGTGCATCTTTTAAGCACAATATTCAATTGTTGGTGAAAGGCATGAAATATACTACACACTTCTATTTTGCTTCTCACAGCCACGCCTGGAGAACCAGCCTTTAGTTGACAAGGGAATTTTTAAAACTGCTATTTTTTCTTAATTTAATTTTGCAGTGTGGGAAATATGGAAAGTATTATTCCCTTTAATGGTTTCATCTATCATAGCCATGATGAAATTTTACTATAAGAAATGATATGTTCTAAAGGGCTTCAAAAATAATAATAATTAATTTTGAGACGGGCAACATAGCAACTCAGGCTTGGGCCCTGAGAGGGTGATTGCCCTCTTTCCTAAATAATTAAAAAAAATTTACTGATTAGATCTAAACAGTTAAGTAGATGCACGTTTGATGGAACTAGGCAATGATGTAAATAATGTGAACTGAAGAGGAAACAAAACTATCATTACAAACTCAAAAGTTTTGAATATTAAAATTCCTTGTTTTAAATGCGGATTGTGGTCCTGATATCAGTAAAAAAATAACATTCAGAACGTCTATAAGTACTTGCACTATAGAAACCTTTTTCTTTTCCTGCCGATATATTTTTACAATATAAAGAATAAAAGCAATTCCGAATATATGCATATCTTCTTAAAACTTGAAATCAAAGTCAGAAAGAATTTAAAAGTTTACTCTGTATTATATGCATATATTCGGAATTGCTTTTATTCTTTAGAAACCTTTTAGTATCTTTAATCAATGTTTGCTAATTGCTATGTGGTCTTTCTGGTATGACATGCCAGAGTTACTCATACAACAAGTGACACTCTATGGATTGGATTAGTTTTGAAGTCTGAAATGTTTACTATAAACTTAGAAATGACAGAAAATGAGCTCAAATTCTTTTTTAAAATATTCTTTTAGATAATTATGTGACCAATTAAGTACCTAAGGCAACATAATCTTTTAAAATTTGATATTACATTCGAATTGCAATTATTCATTAAAATGAAAAAATTTGCTGAAACAATTTTCAACTGAACTGAGTATGAACTAAACAAGTTAATTTCAAATATGCTCTGATGTTAGTCAATGTATATGTCCTCTGTGATTTTAATCATTTTTTTATGGGTCATTAGTGTCCTTGCAAAACCGCTTGCTCAATAAAAATTTAAAGTTATTCTATTTTCAAATTAAGTCTTCTGTTGTTGATCAATCTCTGTGTGATTAAAACAATGCTAATCTTATCTTATGATATTATCTTTTAAGTTTGATTTTAGATTCTTTAACTCTTGTTTGCCATTCTCCTTCTTGTTTTTCTCACAGAATGCATTGTAAATCAATCAGAGATGGCAGATCAGTGATTTTTTTTTTTTAATTATTATTATTGAAATAAGCATTTGTTTTTTTTGCCACAAGTCTTTGCAAAAACATTTTGAGGTTTTTTTAAATAGATGATTAAAACGTTTGGACGCATGGTTAATGGACTGCAATATTGTAATTAATGATCTTTTGCTGGTTTATGATAAGGGCATCACAACCAACTTAGTGAAAGTAGAAAAACCTTGAGATGTAATAATGTTTTATTGCCAATATATGGAATATTTTTTTTCAAAGGTAGTGTTGTTAATTAAAAATGGAATAGTTAGTAAATATGTCATTTTATATGTTATTATTGTATTAACAAGCACACTGCATGTACATTTTTTAACATAGCTTGCACCCTCTAACTTTAGTTTCATTTTAAGATTGGATGCAAGATGAAGCATTTTATGCATGCCTGATCAGACTGCTAGAATAATTCTCTTTTTTTAAGAATTAAAAATTAAACTACTCCTACACTAAAAACCATGGTAAAACAAACTATGTTGGTTTTCTTCCCTATTGTTTGTCAAATTGTTCAAATGTGTGAAAATGTATGTTTCCTCTATTAAATGTCAAAAGCTATTATTGGAAATTAAAATTTTGGTTGTGGTTTTTATTTTAATTCAAGAAAAGAATATAAGTTGAAATGAAAATGTTATTTGCTAATAAATATTTATATTTTCATTTGAAACAAACCATTATAGTTTATTAAAAGATCTGAAATGCCATGCATTAGACAATATTTGTTTCTGTATTTTAATGTCTGTCATCTTTGTCACTTCAAATTAATTTTCTGTAAACTCTGCAAAAACCAAAAAACTAAATTTTTTAATCGAAATAGGTGGCATTTTTTGGTTAGAGAATGTGTAATATGGTTGTATGGTATCACTTTTATTTTGTCTTTGCGAGCATTTTGGAAACTAAAAAAGCAAATCATAATGCTTTATACTTAGGCATTTTTTCCATAATAGCAAAACTCCAACAACATTTGCCCTTGTCTGCATTAAATATCAAATGGAATTTATAACTGTTACAAAAGTATTCGAAATATTAATACAACATGCATTTTAAGTTTGTTTTAGGTAAACATGATAGATTTAAAATGTCAATATTTTGGATAATAAGAAAGGCCTTTGTTGCTTTAAGTGAAAGACATTACATTAATGTTTGATGCTATACTTGCAGACTTGTGTTGAAGTCTAATATTTTAAGTATTTTAAAAGATTAAACTATTAGACATCTCTCCTCCTATTTTTTACATGTTATTGTATTAATAGTTAGTAGGTCATATTTTCAGATTAGCTTGTAGTTGAAATTAGTTCATAACTTGAATAAGATGTCCTGCAGTGTTTATAATTTCTTCTCATTTAGGTATAAAAACCCTGCATGAATGGATTTGCGAAGACAATCGGTGGATTTGCCCCCATGTTTGGATAAAGGAGAAAATAAAAAGGGAGAAGCATGTCAAAGTAATTTGAACAGAAGGCGACACAGTCACAAGGATGGTCAACCATTTGGTAGTACTGTTAATCAAACTGTTTTCTTAATGGTAAGATCATAACGTCTCATCAAGTGCTTTGTAAATGTCTTGTTATGTGTTGTAAAGGAATTGTTTGAAAAAGCAAATGCTGGAAATGTAATTTGATGCCATCTTTCAAAAATATCATTTTCACACATATAAATTAAAACAAGTGAAATATCTTAATTATCTCTAAATATATGGTATATATAGTTATTATCTGGAAAAAAAATTGTTTTTGGCCTTATTAACAATAGTGTAAGGACCTATTTGTGGCTACAACAATCAACTACATGAAGAAATTTATAGTTTTTCGCATTGACACTAAATGTACTTATATATGCAGCTCCTCTTGTAAGAAGCTTAGTTAAAAGGTGGTTTAAATTTTAAAAGTCTTGTTTGGATACAAGAGGGGGTGTATAGAACAGTCTACAAGTTGCAAATTTATGTCCCAATCATTGGCAACCATTTCCACAATTTAAACTCTAAATGCAAGCTGAGATTTTTTGTGAGTGGAAAAAGTTAATCGTAAAATCATGCTTTTTTTCCTCTTTTGTGTCTATTTAAGTGCACGTTTTTAGATTTGTTTTTTTTTTATTAAAACACTTGTTTGATTGTCTGTGCCAATAATATTGGGATCAGATAGCTTCAAAGGGGTGCTGCAACAATAGGAAGTCGACTAGAACTTATACCGACATCATTTTATTGCATCTCCATCTCTTAAACCTCCAGGCATTACCCGCTAATCTGGAGGTGTCGTTTGTGAATTTTTTAAGCTTTTTAATTTAACTTGATTAATTAATCCTCATATTAGTGATGTCATTGCTAAACACGTATACATTTTTTATTTGAAGTTAATATTTGTTTTAAGAATTACGCAGATCAAACTCTTTTGTATCCAATCACACATAGCTAGTTAAAAACTGTATGACTATCCTTGATTTGGGTGAATGGAAAATTTTGTATTTTTGTAGTCCTGCAAATATTACTTGAAAGTTCATATCAGTCTTTAGATTTAGTTTTAGCATATAATCGTGATTAACTTTTTTTTAAAAATATACAATTATGCTTTTTTAAGTTAATTTAAAAACAATAGATTGGGCCGAGTAAAGTTGATTATTTGTTTTACACGCTTGCTTTGAAAATATAATGTTCAGTGCATTTTATTTTGCTTAAAAATGCAAATGGGCCGGCCATTTATGAATTATAAAAAAAGGTGCTAGTTTTAAAAAAATTTTCTTTAAAAAGTGAAGTGGAACCTCTTTAAATAGAACAAAAACATTAGATGTGTAAAACAACAATAAAAAAAAATGACTTTCAAGCCAAAGGTGCAAATGAATGTGCTGAAACATGAAAGCTTTTTGGAAGGAACATTGTTGACTTCCTAATTTGAATAAGTGCATTGATTTATGCTATGGCCACACTAATCACACCACATTTAATATTATGTTCTTGATAAACATTTTGTGCGTGTCTTCTAGAACACTTCAGGTCCGAATGAAGGCATTTAAAAGCACTCCTAGGAATGTTTTAAAGCACTATTGGGTGTAATGTTTTTCATGGAGTTACAGAACACCTTTATAGGTGTAATAGAACCAGACCATAACACAAGTGATTTTATTTATAAATCTAATGGTTGCAGTAAAAAAAAGGGGAACAAATGAAATAGGAAAATTTAGATAGGGACTGAATAGTTGTAATACTACTTTTGGTATATGCCAAATATTATATTGCCTGTTGTACCACGTTACATTCTGATTTTGAAATAAGCCTTGAATGAGGTGTGACATGTTTTAAATGAGGAAGATAAAAGAGGAACATCTTCTTTTATGTAGATTTTATTTTTTAATTCTAAACAAAATGATTATGCTGTTTTGACGTATTGCTATGTTTATATTTTTTCCATTTGTTTGCTTTAACACTAGTAAAAGATTTGGCATCTCCCATTTTCTTCAAAGCTCAATGTTCCAAAAACCTTTATGAACATATCATAATTTTGCGACTGTAACGTAATAAAATTATTTGTTTCACTTATCAGTCTAATTCAATTTATTTCATGTGAGCAACAATTTGCCAATTGGAAAGGCTAGTTGCCTGTTTCACCTTGACTTGTGTATCATGCCAGGAGCTTATATTCTGTTTTCTTCAAAATTAGGGCAAAAATTTGAAAGTTTAAGTTGAATAAAAACCAGTAATTTTGTTGAATTGTTTGTGTATGTAAATAGCTTACAATTTTAATTTGCTATTTGTATTTTTATAGAGGTGGCACAAGAATTTTAAAAAGAAACAAAGGGACAATGAATTTCGAAGGATGTATTTAAAATCTTTGTCATCATCACTATCCAACTCTGTTGTGGTATGTTTAAAATTCTATATTTTTATTATGTTTTTCTAAGAAATTTCTAAGACATTGGTCTCTAAAGCGTTATGTTGGCTTGCACAATTCAATGGAAAAAAATTGCAAGTTTGTTTAAAATTGTAGCAGTTTTAATGAATCCATTTATGAAGGAGTGTATTAGTTTAGACGTTTTTCTGTGTTGTTGTTTTGCATGGAATAAAAGATTCAATTGTTTGTATGTTGGTGTAATTAAGAATGTAAAATGGCATTTTAAAAGCATATGATGTTCTTAAACTTTTTATAGTGTTTTTTCTGTTTATTGTATTTTAATTTTTGACATCCTTACATAAATACACAGACTTGCTTATTTTCTCTGAAAAAAGATTATTGCTTTTGTGAGGTAATGTTTTGAGAACATTTTCAAATGTGACATTGTGACAAATGTGACAAACATTTTGCCCTTACTCGTGATAAGTGTTAAAACTGTAATTTTAAAGATTTTATCCACGATTCCCACTAAAACATTTATGCAAAATTAGATATATGAATTGCAAGCAAAAGCCACATATTATCATCAATCTCTTGAATGTTCATTGTATCCCTTGTATCAGTCAGTGTAAATAGAGTTCAGGACAGTGGATGTATTAGAGAGAGGCTTACTTTCTTATGCAAAACTAATCTTCCTTCATTCCGTTAAAGACGCAAATTATATTTTTATCGTAGCTAGTATGATTTGTGAAATAATCCACTTAAAGGCACTTAACTTATTTGCCTCAAATATAACTTTTAAACTTGATTTAAGTTTGACTTTTGCATACTGAATTTTGAATGTTGCTTCTGATGGTAATATTTCTAATCAATCAAAAGGCAGACAGAAATTGGTTTCTTAAACTAAAATGTCAAAAAAACGACTTTCAATTTAATTGTAATGCCAGCCGTAAACAAAAGTAGTCGCGTGTGATAAATGATATACACTGCGTACCCACGCATAACATGCTGTAATCATTACATCTTACTATATAAAAATGTTGTGTGTTCCTTATAATGCAATTCAATTTTTTTTTAAGTGTGATTAAAGAAAATAATTTGCAAAAGTAATGTCTCATTTTCTATTGTTAGTATGCGTTAAAAGTCCATTAATTTTCATTGTGGTACAAGCAATTATTTCCATTAGGGTGTTCTTTGCTTCTTATGATTAGAAAAAAAACAGAATAAAAAAAGTCCTTCCAACTTATGCGGCATTTTTAGCTTTTGCTAAAAGAAAACATCCGCTTTGCCAGTCGGAGCCAGACATACGGTAGTATATTGTTATGCAAGATTTTCATAATCCTTTCATAAGCCAATTTTTTTTCATGTAGTTACCCTGTTTTAATATTAAGAAGTAAGTAATATAATATTAATATAATTAAGATTTAATTATACATATCATGCAACCATTTTTATTGTCTGGTTGCATGCATAAATTACTTCGATGTCTGGCTGCGTATGCATAATTTAATTGTGATGCTAGGGTAGTTAATAGTTAATAGTTGTGACTTCTTGCTATATAAATTAGCTTTATTAAATGTTAGTTCATTTCAATTAGGTTAATATCTAATAAAAAATATGACCTCAAGACATTGAATATAATTTACTATATATATTGATTTTAAATTAAGTAAGTTTCTCTAAATATGCCCTTTTCTTAGTTTGCTTCCCACTATTTATTCTTGTTTTTTTAGCTATCTCTGTGAGCTGGCTATTCTCTATGAGCCAGGCTATTCTCTTTATGTCGCACCAAAAAGCTCTCATTTTTTGCTGAAGGCTGTTATTATGAATTCAGAATTTTATGCATTTTGGTATTTCATTAAAACCAGGTTGTTTTTCTTGAGTTTTCTTGATTTATTAACAATCATAACTTTAATGATTTTTCTTGTTTTCTTGACCAATAATAGCTGTTAAACAGGATATCATTTTCAATTTTTCACCATGACAGACCTGTTATGTCTGCTAATTCTTTTTAGCTAATTTAAATAACAGATATAAATTCTATTTCCCATCTTGATTGCTATAATGGTGTGGTAGTGTGTGACTGATTGTTTATACTTTTTTACATGATTGCTTGTGTTATATTCCTAGATGCAAAAGTCAATTATATTCTATTGTTTGGAATTTGCTGTGGGATTACCCAATTTCAACATGTTATTTGTCTACATTGGAATGATATTATAATTGCTCACCTGGTATCTTCATAAAGACAATAGCTGTGAACTACATTTTGTTAACAACATGCTCAGCAATTATATTTAATATGTGCAAGTTTATTTTTCATTGTTCCCAAACTTGTTTATTTGAATTGTTGAGATATTTCTAAATACCTTTGTTAAGAAAAGTTTGTCATCTTTGTGTTGCTGAAAAGCTAAACGTGTTTCCTTAGTTTGCGTGACAATTATCATGCTAATTTAAGTTGTGAAATTAGTTGCAGTTGGTGTCTGTTACATGATGATGAAATAAATGGAAATAGGAAAGATAGACTTAGTATAATTTTAGTATTACGTTTTGATGTAGATAGCATGTTATGGTTTTGTCGTCGAACATGACAAACAATAATACTGTGAAACAAACATTTTTTAAAGCTGGCTTGGTTGCTCGAGCTGTGTCGAAGTTAAAGAGTTATAAAAAGCCAGTAAGTAGTTTCTGTTTGTCATATGATGCATATTTGAGAGCATGTTTTGGTAACAAAATACTTATGCAACATGCTTTGCTGAATTTTTGTGTTGCTTAAATTGACAAAGTTCAAACTTTGGTAGTTTCTGATAAAGAGATTAACCAGTGAACTTGACTTGAATGCAGTCACGTCTGTTTAAGATGTTACTCCGGGACTTAAATAAGTGGCAGGTGGTTGTCATATAAAAGACTTCTGTAAGATGACCAGCCTAAGATGTGGCCTGTCTTAGACAGGTTTTTCCTTTAGTCTTGGAGAATGCAAGAAACTGTTTGAAATTATGCAAGATCACTAAGTTATGCAAACTGTAATGTAAATGTAAATTTTTATACTGCATTTTTTTTGCAGTAGAAGAGTGGGGGACATTTGTTTTCCATTTTAACAAGAAAGAAATAGTCATCTCTTACACAGGTATTTATCTTGTCTGGGGAAGAAAAAATAGTGGCTGCTGGTCACGTTAGGCTGGTGTTTTCTTAGAGAGTAGTTAAATGACTATGAAACACATGCAATAATAGGAGGTTTG